>BPTQ01000009.1:152482851-152585176 GCA_019973895.1 Chrysanthemum seticuspe
GTTCGATGTGCAAATCTTCTTTTCTCTAGCACGTCGAATGTGTACTTATGTTTTCAAAATTCAAAAAGTATCTCTGATTGAAAAATACTTTTAGAAAAACCGGTCGATGTGCGAATCTCTTCTTTTCACTAGCACGTCGATTGTGTACTATTTTCAAATACAAAAAGTGTTTTGATTGAAAATTGATCTTTCTCATAAAACCTTCGTCGTATTGCAAAACTCTTTATTCTAAGCAATACGCGATTGTTTTTCAAATCAATTTTTCATCAATCAGTGAATCTCAATTCACTGGTTCACTCACTCCGTGTTGTCTTCTTTGAGACGTTCCGGTTTGAGAACAACTAGAACAGCTGCGAAACCCTGTCAAGGAGATTCTTAGGAATCCTACCTGATCACAGGCAGTACTTGTACTGATCAACGGGGAACCGTGGGCCGTGTACCTCAATTCAACGAAAGTGATCAAAGACACTTTCGTGTGTTTTATTGCTAACTGTTGTTTGCAGGTACATTTGGACGGTTGCAGCTGATCAGAATTGAGAAGTCAATCCAAAGCCGCATGCTCACATCATCCACACTTAATTTGAAGAAATCATGACTGGTGCATATCTACATAACCTGGTTCTGATATTTTTATACTATGCTTCTGCTACGCTGCTGCAAATATCGTGAACCAGTAAGGCTTCCGCTACTCTGATGGAAAGATGTCATGATTCAAAAGTGTGAGTATGTCAGTCCGAAAGTCACAACAACACATGATGGCAACACAATAAAGGGTGATCCAGAGATTTACTGTGGCTGATGATCTCAATGAAAGCTCAAAGATCATCAAAGATGTGGATCAGTTCAAGGCCTCCACTGAAAGTACTAAGCACTCGGACTTTGAAGTATCACTGCTTAAGCACAAATGATGCAGAATTTGAAGAATTTAAGTCTACGAGCTCAAGACTGAAGATTAAATAGAATGCTAGGATTCGAAATGTAAAACATGGGGTGACCTCCCTTAGGGGGAGATTGTTAGGAATTAGAAATTCCATAGTGAAGTGTCGGTCACCCCATATATAATCTAGCATAATTTAGCTCGTAGACATTACGTTATTTACTAGTTATTTAGTTAGCTATTTAGTTTAGAGCAACACCGTGGAGGAAGGACGGGTCTTTACCCACTGTATACCTGATCCACAGGCCGATAGGAGGTCGTTATGTTTGTAACTATAAATACCCTCTACCTCCCAAGGTAGAGGGTTGGACCTTTCATTCATCTCAATCTAACCTTCTATGTTTTCTTTCACTTTCTCTCTCTAGAAAGGCTCCCACTTTCTCTCTCTAAAACCTCTAAATAATTCGACCATATTATTGTTTGTTATGTGTTTATGAAATCCAATATGTTACAAAGAATAACAGTCCCAAGTTAAGCAATTGATAATTTATGAATATATTTCGACTATAGAAACTCACATCATACTGGTGCAAATCCTTGTCAGGCATTTCAACAAAGAAATGGTTGGCCTTAACAATGCAGCATTGTCTCGAGACACCTTTTCCTGGACGTAAAGGGAATCTCAGTGATTTGCTAGAAGCGGGTGCAGTCTGAACCATGGTCTCCTCAGTGGAGGGTGGTTTGAACTGAGCCATTGCTCCTGCACAGGATGATTAGAAGATGAACCCGCAGATGACTCAGCGCACACAAGTTTCATGGTGACCCCAGGTTGCTAGGGAGCCTGGAGCCCATCCTTGCGGTTGCCTGCCCTGTCCCCCTTGATAGCCACCATGTGGTCCTTTGTTGGGGCTATTATCCGGTCTAGCTTAAATACCTGGGCGATGGAGGCTGTTTGGTTTAGCCTATTATCTAGGCAATGGGGTTGTTTGGTTTAGTCTATTAGTTAAAATATTATATGGGTCATGACCTGGAAACACTACATACACACGTATATGTTGTGAGTTGATATGAGTTAGTTTCACCTTTTCATTTGAGGCTTCCCTTTCGGCCTTCTTCCCCGCCTCTAATTGCTTAGCATTTTTTTCATTTGCTTGAACTTAGAGGAAAGACTGAGAGCTTCCGTTGAACATCCTGACTAAGTGTAGCGTTTGGTGCATAGGGTCCACGACACAAGTCAACTAACGGACCACACCTGTATACTGTAATAGTCATGTCTTTTGCTAGGTCGCCAATGATTTCAACCTGAATATGACAGTAATCCAAAAGATACCTTTAACATGTGTTCCTAACATCAATATAGTAAATCACACAATATGAAACTATGAAACCTATATACTGTAATAGTCATGTCTTCTGCTAGGTCGCTAATGATTTCAACCTGAATATGTCAGTAATCCAAAAGATAACTTTAACATGTGTTCCTAACATCAATATAGTAAAATCACACAATATGAAACTATGAACCCTTTAAATAAATAACGTCTACTTCAGTTTACGCACAATGACCGATTTACAAAATCGTAGTAAAATAGAGAAACATACACCTAAACAAACTTTAAACTATTACTAAAAACTTCCAAATACAATTTTTTTGTGACTACACTTATATCTTTAATCGATCAATGATCATACTATGCATCTTTATGAATTAATATGATATTAAAGAATCTACAAAACTATACACCATACAAGCATGTATAAACTTTAGACAAATAAAAATAGTTTGAAAGCTGAACAATAGTTACCTTGTTTGATGCTTCAATAACTGTC
Source organism: Chrysanthemum seticuspe (assembly GCA_019973895.1). Classification (NCBI taxonomy): domain Eukaryota; kingdom Viridiplantae; phylum Streptophyta; class Magnoliopsida; order Asterales; family Asteraceae; genus Chrysanthemum; species Chrysanthemum seticuspe. Next base: position 152,485,559 of record BPTQ01000009.1, read on the forward strand.
CCCATGACTTCTCCTAATTTGCAATGCATTGCCAGCATCTTCTTTTGGGAGGTCAAATTCAACTACAGCTACCAACTCACTTCCTGTTGGCAAAGAAATAACAGACTCAAATGGTAATAGTATTTTCTTCAGCTTCACCATCATTCACTTTCCTTCCAACAATCTCTTTAGACGCTTTTAATTTTGGTTTCTTTTTTTCTTCTCATTTAGGGCCTTGTCGCTGACCCCATTATCATCTTGCATAACTTCGACTCCTTTATGATTCTTTTTTGTTGGGTTTTCCTTAACAGGAGATGAACCTGAAAGTGAAGGATCGGCATTTGAATCTGTCTTTCCATTAAGCAGATTTTCCTTCCCCGACTTCTTTGCTGAGGTAATAAGTTTCCCTGTTTAATATTGATGATGCAAATAATCAATGAAAACTCAAGTAAATTTCTTGACTACATATTGTAACTAATACATAATTAGAGGCTGAAGTAATATATTTAGAGCTACAGATGAATATACAAAAAGGATCACAAACACACCTTTGTTGAACCACCTTGCTTTCTTGGTGAACCACATGTTTCTTTCACCCTCTTTTAGTTACAAACGTTTTCGGCACCTTTTACATGAATCATATCAGAGAGAGATGTGAATCCACATACCTTTGCCGTAACCATACCCAGTGGTCTGATGACCACGTTTCTTCCTGTAATTATAATAGGATCTCATATTCCATCCTAACCACAAGATAAGTAAAAAATGATACGTACAATATAAAGTATGGTATCATATACTTACATAAGTGCTGCAATTGCAAACACCTCTACACCTGGGACAATCCCATTGGCCCAACAATGTCACTAATCCACTAAACAAAATAGTGAGCATGGACGCATGGTCTTTAAATAATGACACATAAGTTTTAGCCCCAAAACAACTGCATTATGACAAGAAAAAAGAACAGACGATCCCTAAAACGAATCAAATGACGGTAAAAGTCAATGGACGAGCAAATAGGATTTAGGGGTTGAGTGTTATTTATATGATAAGAAGTGAGAACATTATCATCATAGACAAAAGCATAGGAGAGTAGTTATTGCTTTATTTGGAGAATCCTACAAAATCAAAAAACAAAAGAACAAAATGTTATTTGCGAGTCACCAATACTTACTGGTAAATTAAGGGGATTTGATCAGCTCTGCTCATGCGCATAATTGTATGTATGAGAAACTGTGAGCATAGAATCAGTCTTAAGAAGCTCAAATATAACATCAGAAGAGGAGAAAGGTCTTTTTGATACTTCCCGGTTGCAAGCTTCTCCAACCACCACCACAATCGTCATTGTATTCGTCCCTACCCTGTAGTTAAATGCCAAAACATATCACCATCAAACTCCAACATTGTCGATTCATAAACAAAAAGATGACACGCTACAGAATCCTTTATATATGTTATTAAAATAAACTTCCCGCTACAGATATCAGCTTGATTAACCAAGCTTGGTGAGTGATGGCTTCTTGGTACGCTTTTGTTCATAGTTCACCTTTTCTCGCTTCAGATTCGGTAATAATTTTATAACACATTAACATGCATGCATTACCTTTTAACATAAACCTTCTTTTGTTGTACCAAGTTTGTCAAGGCTAACATCATTAAGGGTCAATCCACGTTCCTTACTAATAACTTGCAGTAGGCTTACTATGTATTGGACATGCCTAATCACCAATGAAAACAAATCAATAAATTTGTATAAATAAAATCATGAATTCACAAACTTGGTTATGAAACTTGTAACATTATGCCAAACACACTTTAATTACATTGTATATGGTGATTAAGCATACCTGGGTACGATATTATCAATTGGATTGGTGCTGTAAAATAAAAACACAACATGTAATTGAATTATAGTTAATGATCAAAACTTGAAACAAACTTGTAAACATATAAAAAAAAGTATTATGAAGATAAATAATGAATTATGAATACTGAAAACAAATTCTAAATCGACTACACAATAAAAAGTGAAGATCATTAGGGTTTGGAGAAAAGGTATATGAATGAACCGTGATTTGTTTTACATAAGATTAGGGTTTCCATATGTTGAAATTACATACCTTTATCAATAATAAATTGCAAAATAAATCACAAGTAATGAGTTGGTGTAGTGGTAAAGATGCATTGAAGTATTATTCAAGACCCAAGTTCGAATCCTTCATGATTTTTTTAGGAAAATACATCCGAATTTTCTGAATGGAAAAGAATTATATATATACGAATTTTATAAATTTAAAATTATAAAAACACTAAAATCAAATTAAATATAAAATAAATGCCACATGTATTAAAAAAAATGCCACATGTATTTAATGATGACATGGAAATATGACATGGCATTATGGGATGCCAAGTGGCATTTTATATGGCATGCCTCCTCTTATATATAATGTATATATATATATATATATATATATATATATATATATATAATTCTTAAAAACAATGTAAAAGTGGTATAAACATCCATAAGACTTGCATGTTTTGCTCAAATATGATGAAATGAATATAAAAGATGATGATGTATATGAAATGCTTACTAGTTAACTTGATGAGGTTTATGATCAAAGGTTTTATCCTAAACACCCAAGGTTTTTATTTCACAAACTTAATCAAGAGTGTAACTAGAGTGTAAATAACTTGTCTAGAAAATATTTTGTGAACTCCTTCTTGATCCTTGTGGTTGCCGGTTCTTGCAAGAGAGGAAGAGAGAAATGGTTTTGATCTTTTACTTTGCAAATAATTGTGTTGTATGTGTTTGATTAATGAGTATAATACATTATACTAGTAAGAGATATTTTGCAAACTAAACGACTCACCCCCCTTGTGTCGACAAGGGGGTATTAGTCATTGCTAATATATATATATATATATATATATATATATATATATATATATATATATATATATATATATATATATATTTTAATTATTATGTATAATGTAATATTTTGTAAAGTTAATTGAAGATAAGTGATAACTTGTATACACATTTGAGTATTTAGGGTAGCGTTAGCTAAAAATAAATTTTAACGGGTCAAGATAAAATATATTGAGGTCATAAAAATTATAAAAATACATTTCTTGCAAAATTTAAGTGAAATAATAATTATCGTGTAGTATTTAAGAAAACCGTCGTAATTATATAAATATAACAATTTATATACAAAATAAATTTAAAACACTGGGTAAACTCATAATATTATTTTTATAATCTTAATATGAGTATAAAAATATATCGGAATAAATTTTTGAAAGTATCGGATCAATTATTCAAAATAATTATTTACGCGATAGCGTTTATTTAATAAAAAATTATACGTTTGATGCAAATGCAAAACCTTGCATGAACTAATATGATGATAATGATGCTAATGATATGTAGACTAAACCTAGTCTATATGAAATGTCCTTGATGATTGTTCATGAATTCACAGCTAAACCACTAAGGTTACGCGAATTTGATACTCGTAAACCTAGTTTACGATAAACGATAAAATAATGAAGCATGAGTAGAAATTTTCTCCGGGAATGAATAGTGTTTCGTGAATAGTAAATTTTGAAATATGTTCTCAAAATATTACTTTGACTCCAAAAACGGTGAATAGTAAAATTTTGAATAGTAACCGGTGAATAGTAAATTCCCGAGATGAATAGTAAATTTGAGAAATGACCTGAAAGTACGAGTTGTCACAAAAGATATCTCCCATTACCTGGAAAATATAAGTTTACAAATCCCTTATGCTAGAATAAAACAAAGCCGAACACCTCACGAAATGGGAACAAAACACTCAAATCTCTCAACTATTCTAAGTGTCAATTTCGGGGTGATCACTCATTGCACAGTCATAGCATGTATTCTATCATAAGCTTGGCGGTTACACAAATCTCCACCACTAAAGTTAAGGACAAAACAATTCTCGAAGGCAATATGGGTAGACACGACAAAGGTTAAGGGTGATTTGTCATTACTAACATGTCACGGCGAAATGGACAAAATCAATGATACATGACCGAATCCATGGCCAAGACATCAAAGATTGCTCGCTGCATCACCTAGACATGCTTCATGACTAAATGGTAGGATAAGACATGGGATAAAATTGGTGTAAAATAAAATCAAGCAAATAGTCTAAATCTACAACCAAGTCATCACCACTTACCGTTCGTCCAAAGTTCAAGTTTCGAAGTCAAGAAACCGGATCATGATAATACCAGATAGATGTGCCATTAGAGGACGTCATGATGGGCACATTACCAACTCCATTATTCAAATTTGACCGAGGTGGCCTCCTCGATACTAATCTATAGTAAGCTCATAATATAGTGCTTATAACTTCGCACTTTACAATCAGATAACAATAACTACATATATATATATATATATATATATATATGTGTATATATATATATATATATATATATATATATATATATATATATATATATATATATATATATATATAGTAGGGATTTAATGAGAAGATTAATATAAATGAGAAGGATAAGAAGAGATTGAAACCATTAGATCAAAAGATCAAAGGCTAGAAATGAATGATGGCAAATTTATAAATAACAAGAGTTTTTATTTAGTCCAGAAGGGTAGAAAAGTAAATTGCACTTGTTTCCATATTCTTATCGTATCACATTCACAACCGTCTTCTTAGTTCCAAGTTTCCATCCAATTCCAACGATGCATTGATATCACAAATTTTAAAGTTTTTTTATAACAAAGTATGCATCTGTTTTTTATGCATGTGTTTGATATCATCCAAATTAATTTTATGCATCTGTTTTTTACTATCTACAAACGTAGCATCTTTTATATAATAAGTGTGCATCTACATTTAATTAATCATGCATCTTTTATTTATTTAGAAGGAATATCGCATGGATGCATCTATTGAATTAATTGGATGCATTTAAGACATAATGCAATAAAAATTAGATGCATTTAAACGTGTATGCAATAAAAATTAGATGCAGACAGTACTATTTGTCATTAATATAATTAAACACATGCATCTATATTAGTGTTACATACGTATGTTTCTGAACGTGAATATTGAGAAGAAGAAATATGATTTGACATGCATCTGAAAAAGAAGGAGACGTGATATCCAGAAAAAATAGGAGGAGGTTATGTTTCAAGAAGGGGGCATGGGAAATGTCAAAAATACCCTTAATTTTAAATAAAATTGATTGGTTGTAATTACTTCTTATTCTTCTTATTTTAAGTTTACTTCTCATTTGATCCTAACTCTCTCTCTCTCTCTCTCTCTATATATATATATATATATATATATATATATATATATATATATATATATATATATATATATATATATATATATATATATATATATATATATTATTTTTTTAATCATAACTACTAAACATAACATCCCCCTACTTGAGATGAACAATATGAGAAATTGGGGGGGTCTTCAATGATCTTTAAGAATATGTCGTCGACGAAAGCGTGATTCCCGAACCTTTCCACTTGAACCTTAAACTTAGGCAAACAATGACTTCCCAATTACAAATAAAGACTACAGGGTAGGCTAAGGTGTAAGGGTGTAACGAAACAATATGTTGGGTGAACAAAATGAAAGGAATGGGTCAGATGGGTGTATCTAGGGGTATCTTGCACTAAAGGTGAGTGGAACAAAGGGTTTAACATGGGGGTCGAGAAGTCAAGGTGACTAATCGATAGTCACACAATGATAGGCTATTTGGGTGATAATCATATAATACTGCCTTCTTAAACTGAAAAGTCCAAATACATCGAGCTAACTCAACATACCTCGTCTATGGTCTCGAAATAATGCAAAGGACAAGTTCTAAAGTTTACAAGCTACCGACACACTCATAATTTGGTAGATTTGGGGTAAAAATTTGGAAACGGATAAGGCTAATCTCACCATATAATATCAAGGGTTATAATGTGCTCGACTAAGGTCTAATCTAGTTAGGTTAAGAAAAATATGTCAAAATTTTAAAAATGGCATAATTTTTCAAAATAAACTAGAAAAACGAGGGCAAAATAAAGTTCAAGAGACAATTCTTCTCCCGTCCCCCCACTTGAAATGCACAAACTCTTGTACTAAGCATTAAATAAAGGTGAAGAGAAAAGTAGAATTAGAGCGAGAACTTCCCTGAAATTTGCTCCAAAAAGAAAGAAGGCTCACGATAAGAATCGTGCCTTCGTATAAGCATCCACGAGAAAACTTCAATCCCTGAAATCACACTACCGGCAAGCATAATTCTAAAAAGAAAAAGAAAAATGAAAAAGAAACCTAACTCACTTTCGTAGGAATCACGGTTGCATTTAGCGTATGCAACAAGCCTTTTAAACCACTTGGTGTCCCAAGTTGATGAGTGTAGTCTCGTGAGGGCTTACAGAAAACATACTCACAAAGTTCATTTAAAAACTAATACAAGGTTATTGTGTTTAAAAAGAAAGAAGTGTTACAGAGGATAGTTACGTCGTAACCCCTATAAGGAGTTATGCCGTAGTTAAGCAAAACCTGGCAGACGCTACAGGATTGTAGTTACGGCGTAACCATTGCATGGGATTACGCCGTAATTGGTAATGCTCTGAGAAGAAGTACTGCAAAAAGTATATTACGGCGTAAACATAAGAATGAGTTACGCCGTAACTATGGACAGATCAGATCCCCTTTCAGCATGCTACAACAACTTTTCTCCGAATTCCTGCAAATATGGTTAAAAACACAAAACCCAACAGAAATGGAAATAAAACAAATGAAAGGGATAATTCGGTTTGTCTCCCGAAAGAGCACTTTTCTTTATTTACGAGTCTTTAATTTAGACTCAAAGCCTCGGGGCTTTATGGTGGCCTTCGGACTTGGCCATCTTCCTCCATATCCTTCATCAAATTGTGTCTGACCCAGGCAACATTTGTAGTGGTGCAGAGGTATTCTTTAGTCTGGATCTTCCGAATTTTTCAAAACTTTTCGTCCGCCCACAAGTGGTATCTAGTAAGCTCATACTTTTCGGCTACAATCGGTGGCGACCTCTTATATGGAATGCCAAGAAGTTTGCACCTTCTTTGCTCGTAATCTTCATCGCCGGGTTTAGTGAATCCATCTTCACCTTGTAGTTCAAGGTAATCCAAAATCCCTTCTATATCATCATCGTCGGACTCGGTACCTTTAAACCATTTTTGGTCGAGTAAATCTTCCACTAGCACCCGTTTGCATTCATCTTTCTCATTTCTTGTCAAATCTTCATTTGTTACTTAAATTATGTCGTTGGGATTTCTTCGTTCGGGTCTTCTTTACTCATATATTCCTTCCAGATCTTTTCCTTGGTCAATGCATCAACTTTCCCATACTTGATTTTGACCCAATTGTCAAATCCCAAATTGTCTAACCATGGTAATTCAGTCCTTTCCACATCATTGGTTGAGGTCCAAAAGAATTCATCTTCCCTAATTCTCTCAATACTGCTTCCCCCGTTGCATTTATCATCATAAGGATTGCAAGATGCCCAAAAAACTTTGCCAGATCTCCTTATCTTCTCACACCAATGACTTCGAGTTACCTCGTCATTGGTGTGGCTTGAGGGATCCTTTACGCAATAGATATCATCATTTATGGGTTTTTTCTACAGACAATGCTCCTCATAATCAATCTTGAGCTTCTTTAACAGATTTGGGTTAATTTTAGCATCCTTGAATTGTACTACATACTAATCATCGAAGGATAAATTCCCGAACTTAACATCATGTCTTTCGAGCTCATGGGGGCATGTCCATTCCTCGTCTTTCATGTTACCATCCCCGTTGCAATACTTGCGGAAAGGATTGCATGTAGGCCATGCTCGGGTGGACTCGTCATCAGTGATAATTATCGGGGTACAGTGCCTAATAGGTGGTTCCTCCTCTACTTCGAATGAAAGTTTTTCCAGCCTTTCTTCATCGGTATATGCAGGCCACATGAATTTGTTATCCTTGACCTTATCCTTATCGATTCCTCCATCACAAATTTTGTTCCGAGGGTCGCATGAAGCCCATAGATCATACCATTCCACCTTAGCTACGAGAATTTTCTTGCACCAGTGATACTTCCTTTTAGATGCAGATTGAGGGTATAAATTAATATCATTGGACCATCCGTTAATAACCTGCCTCCCTGATTCATCTACCTCGAGAAATTTGTCAGACCACGTATCCTAGTTACGCAGTAGCTCTGATATTTGGTTACGGCGTAACTCACTCCCGTCATCAGCATCGGTATCTTTCTTCTTCATAATGCCCCGATCGTTTTCTAAACCATAGTTACGTCGTAACTCGTCAGAAGTGTTACGGCGTAACTGAACACTGTCGCCGGAATTTTCACTCGTAACCGAATTTTTGGTGGGAGAATTGACTTGTAACTTTGAATCTTCATAAAAAAAAGATGACCTTGCATTCCATCATATTTTTTGTCCCTTCCGGTTTAGTGTTATTTTTCCTTACCTTTTCACTAAGCTTTTCCACCATTGTTTCAAGGTTTTTTAGGGTTGTGTCGTGATTTGAGAGGCTTCTATTAGTGTTTTCCTGGAATTCCTTTTGCCATTCATCTTGTTCCTTTTGTCTTTGGGCTGAGGTTTCCAGAAATTTGTTGATGGTCTCTTCAATGTTGGGCCTTTTTTTCCATAAGGCCCGCGGTTGTAATTTCCAGATGGTCCTCCATGATAGCCCCATTTTCCCCATAAAATGGTCGATTTTCTCCATATTTAGCTTCTTCGATTGTGCTATCTCCGTTAATGTGAGGACAATTTTTGGTGAGATATCCTCCTCCGCAGCTTTTGCATCCTACTTGGATGGCATGAACACTTTCTCGAAGCTTGAGCATGTCTCGACCAAGATTTTCAATTTTACTAGTGATGGTGGCAATTCCATCAAGACTTCCGCCTAGGCTTCTTTTGCTACCTCTATGGTGCCATTTTTGGGAATGATCGGCCATTTTTTGGATGGCTTCAATTGAGAGAGTAGGGGTCATGCTCAGAATTGGTTGTTGGAATCACTCCTAAACTAGATTTCAAGTGTTAGTAATTAATATGTAATAGTTAGCTTAATATGGCTTTTATGTTTGTAATCATGCCAAGGCTTATGTAGAAAGCCCATGAGCCTTGACCCAAGCCCATAAGAAGGGAAGGTTGCTAGAAGTGTTGCCCTAGCTCCTTGCCCTATAAATACTCTTGTAAACCCTTACTTGAGGGTTGGTTGTTCAATTCACATTCACATTTACGCATAACTCTTCTATAGTATCATATCGTGTGTGTGTGTGTGTTTGTTCATCCGATCACTTCTCTTCTCTATTTCTTATATTGATGCTTGTGTTATAAATATGGGAACCTAACATTGGTCCTTGGTAATCCAGCATCTGTCTTGTACTTACGTTGATACCTTTGTAAAAGATGTTGACCTTTTGCTGGCTGTTCAGGTCATGAGTTGGACACTTGTAGAGGAGATCGTTGTATCTATCCTAAGCTTGATACAACGTTTCATCGTCATCTTGCTTGAAATTATGAATCTCCATGAGCTGATTAGATATTTTTGACGGAGGACAATATCTTTGGATGAAGTACTTTTTTAGTAGAGCCCATGTATCAACTGCCCCGGAGGGCAATCTTTCGATCCATCTTCCTGCTCCCCTAGTAAGAGTCATGGGGAACACCCTTAGCAAAAGCAATGTGGGAACATATTCATCTTCTCATGGAAGGCACTACACTCAATCAAGAGGATATGGAATCCAAAATTTACTTGGCTTATAATAAGACACTAGAGTCTTATCATCATCGATTCTCAGACATCATTAATGATTTGGATAAACACAACATCATCATGCCAAGAATTGCAGTCAATACAAAGTTCCTAAGTAGTCTTGGTCCTGATTGGGAGAAGTATGTCATTTTCATCCGTCAAGCAAAGAATCTTCATCATGCTTCATACGGATTGTTGTAGGACTATTTGAAGCCTCATCAAAAAGAAGTTGATAAGGAAAGGGTTATCCTTGGCCAAACTGTTTCACCTTCACTTCCAAATAATCAACAACTTGCTTTGTGGGCTCAAACTAGTTATCATCCTCAACCCGCTCCTCAACCAACTGCAACAATTACACCATATGATCCGTCACAGCAACAATCTCAACAAACTCAATTGGTTCCATACAACAACAACAATGATCAAGCACTTTACAGTGAAGCTAATGAGGACTCCGAAGCTTTCGATGCATTGCAACAAGGATTTGTTATGATTGCTAAATCCTTCGTCCGGTATACAAACAAATCCAACAATCGCATTCGCTCCTCATCAAACATAAGGAATCAGGCTGTTGTGAACAATGGACGTGTTGAAGTTCAGAATCGTGGTTATGGTCGTCAGATGGGAGGTGGTCAAGGGTTCAATGCTATGGGAAGGAATAACATGGGTGCTCCACAACAACAGAGAGCTCAAGTGGTTGAACAGGGTAATGCTCAGAATGGGATAAATGGTCTTCGCTGCTACAACTGTAATGAGAAGGGACACCTGGCTAATGCATGCCCAAAGCCGAGGACTAGGGGCAGTGCTTATCATAAGGAGGCTTTACTTTTGGTTCTTAAGGATGAAGCTGGTGGAACTCTCACAAACCAAGAACAGAGCTTTATGGCAGATGCAGACTCAGATGATGATATGGAGGACTTGCAAGCTAATGCGGCAGTGATGTTGATGGCACAAATGCAAGCTCTCCACATGAGTGACACAGGCCCAGTGTATGACACTGATGACTTGTCTCAGGTACCCGAACAAACCATATTCATTACTGATCTAATATCTCAGCCAACATCTGAATCCGGCGAGGCTCAGAATGTTCAAAATGAGTCGTCCACATCTCATTCTGACGATTCTCAACTAGACCCCGTAGTTACATTTGACGATCAAGATGATCTTATGATTACCTTTGATACTCAAATTGACTCTGTGGTTATACCTGAGGATCTAAATAGTGATCATGTTGTGACTCACGTTGAACACGCTGAACTTTTGCCTAGTCCAGATATTGATCTCTTACTTAAAGACCAACAATCCCGAATGGATGAATTGCATTAAATCAGAAATTACACAGTAAAAATGCACTGTTAACCAGGGATATTGAATGCTTAAAACGGCAACTCAATTTTTTCAAAACTCAAGAAAACCGTGAAAAAGGTTTTGAAGCCGCTTTTTCTAAATTATATCAAAACGAAAAATCTTTAGAACGACAGATTCGTGATCTAGCCGCATTGAAGAATGCTTTGTTGTCTCAAATAGAACAACTGAAACATGAACATAAAAAGCAACTTAATGCTCTTACTTTGGAAACTCAAAAGGCCAAGGCTGAGTTGTTAACTTGTCAAAAACAGTTCTCTGTGTACAAAAAGCATTCAACGAAACAAATAGATGACCATCTTGAAGAAATTGTCGGCTTACAAAACAAACTTAAAGAGTTTCGAAATGTTGTTTATAAACATGGTGAGTCAATCACAACCATTCAAAAGTTTACTTTAAAACCCAATCTAAATGGATATGGACCGAATCTTGCTGATTAGAAACCAAAGCTTTCTACCAAAGCATTCAAACCAAATCCTGAAGTTTCCAGTGCAGAATATAAAATTGATGATTCTGTTATGAGTGTTGTTGAATATCATCGTCAAGAGGAATTAGATGCAGAAGACGAGAGTCGATCAAAGTTAGAAAATGTTGTTTATAACAAACCATTTAACTATTCAAAAGCTGTCACTTTCGTCACACCAAAGGATTCTTCTAACACACCTAGGATTATCACAAAAATGTCTGAGTCTTCTAATGTTGCTCCCCAACCAAATTATGCACAAATTTATGGTCCTTTACCTTCACTCAGTGAAGTAAAATCAAAACCTGAAAATCGTCAAATTCTTAGATATTTTGACATTTTCACTTCTGACCTCAAACTTTTAGAACGTGAGATTGAATTTCATTCTGAAATAAAAGTTGAACATTTTCAATCGCCTCAGGCGCGAGAACAAAGAGATATTTTTCAGAAAAGAATTTTACCCCATGTTAAAAATTTGAAAAATTGTGCATTGTATTGGGAAAGGGAATTTCATAAGGTACTTGGATTGATGAAAGTCGTTTTCGAGAAAACAGAAACATCTATTTCAAATACAAAACATAAAAAGAAAATGTTACGAAAAGATGTTGATCGACTCTTGGAAGATGTTATCTGTGCTAATATCCATAATGTTGTGTTATTGCATTCTTTGCCATATGCATCTGATTATATCTCTGCTGATTTTGTTGATTCTGTTGTAATTGTTGAGAATACTGATAATGTGCTTCAGATCGAGTCTTTAAAAGTTGAAAATGAACGACTGTTAAACGAGCTTTCAAATGCAAAACGTCGTCTTCAATGGTGTCAAAAAGATTGTCAAAATCGTGAACTTGCTTTGCAAAACAAAATCACTCAGTTGCGCTCCAAATCTTTTGATCCTAAAATTGAGCAACTGGATGATCAAAACGTGTCTTTGAAATGTCAAATCTCAAAATATGAACAAGAACTTGCAAAAGTTAAAAAGGAATATGGTGTCATATTTGATTTACTCAAACAGACTCGTGATGCAGCATCAAACGAACTTGATCATTATCTTGCACACACTAAAGAAGTCACAAATGTTTTTGGAAACCTTCGTTCTGAAAATCAAGATTTGTTGCACACTATCATTGTGTTAAAAGAGAAGTTAGGAAAGTATGAACAAGTTCAGCTTAGCAAGATTAAGAAACTTGCACCGGTAACACTTAGAAAAAGTGACACTAGAATGCCTATTGACAAATCACAAGATACTAACGTGCTTCCTTCTACTGAAACAGGAATAGTTGCCTCTTTTCCCAACGTCCGCACTTCACAGCCTAGGAGCAATACAAGGAAGAATAGGAAGTTGCGACCTAAGAAAAGAACAATAAAGAATGTTGAAGTAGAAGAACACCCTAGGACTTTGAATAAGAACCAAGTTGCACCCACTTTAGATATTGCGTCTGACAAATGTAATGGAAAAAGTGATGTAACGAATGATGAACCTTTAAGTACTTTTGATATTAAGTCTGAAGCTTCTTGTGTTATATGTCAGAAAAGTATGCTTTCTGATTGTCATGATAAATGTGTTGCTAAAGCTATCTTGTCTCGTTTAAGAAATCCTAAGAAACGGAATACCTCTAGGCCCACTCATGCTTCTAAGTTTGTGCTTGGTAAACCGACCTCTTTAGATTCTAAGAAACGCATTGATGTCCCTATAGTTCCAGTATCACCTCCAAGGAATGTAGTACCACCTAGTGCATTCACTAAGACTAAAGCAAATACTAGTTGGAGATGGCAGAAATGGTTACATAATACACTAGGATTTAAATGGATGCCTAAAGTCATTGATGTGTGTCTATCTATTATAACTGCTTCAGAACCCTCTAACACTTCGGGTTCCACATCTACTTTTATTCCATCTGTGTCGTCTGTGTGTAATGCAGGTGATACAGATCATCCTTTGGATTGTTGATAGCGGATGTTCCCGACACATGACAGGCAATCTCAAACTGTTATCAAACGTTATTGCAAAGTTCATTGGCACTATCAGATTCGGGAATGATCACTTCGCAGCTATCATGGGCTACGGAGATTATATCAATGGCAATATCGAAATTAGCAGGGTTTATTATGTGGAAGGCCTCGGTCACAATCTCTTTTCAGTCGGTCAATTCTGTGATGGAGATTTGGAAGTTGCTTTTCGGGAGAAAACTTGTTTCATTCGTGATCTACAAGGAAACGATCTGTAGGATATTGGATTTCACATACACATCAAACCATAACACAAAGTGGGCGTATAAGTGGAATTCTAGAGAGAGAAAGTTAGAGGTTTAGGGAACTTAGTGAGAGAAAGTGAAAGATATTATTATGAGCTCCAACTCTCTACTTTGGGAGGTAGAGAGTATTTATAGTCTTACATAAAACGCCACACATCGGGCTGTGGATCAGGCATACAGTGGGTAAAGACCCGTCCGTCCTCCACGGTGTTACTTAACTAAATACTACTTAACTTAAAAGAACTATGACTACGAGCTTTCTAACGATTACATATACTTGAGGTGACCGACTTTTAATACCTGGAATTTCTAATTCCTAACAATCTCCCCCTAAGGGAGGTCACCTCAATCATGTACCAAAAATTACATTGAATACAAATAGATATTACATTAAAAATTGTTCTTGCATTCTTGATGTAGTCCTTTGCTCCAAAGCTCGTAGTCATTGATTCTTCACATTGCATGTTTGGTTACTCCAAGTGGAGGTCTTTTACTGATCCACGTGATAATAATTTTGAGCCAGCTTTTGAGATCATCAGCAATCAAAAATCTCTGAGACATCCATTGTGGTGTTGGTATTATGTGATGCTGTGACTTTCGGACCGACATGCTCACATTCTGGATCATGATATCTTCTCATCAGAGTAGCGGAAGCTTTTGTTGATTCATGATATTGGCAGCAGCGTAGCAGAAGCATGGAGTGAAAATATCAGAGTCATTGATGCACTAATCATGATTTCTTTTTAGATGAATGTGTTAAGTGAGCATGCGGCTATGGATTGACCGCTTCATTCTGATCAGCTGCAAACGTAGGACGTACCTGCATACATCAGTTAGCAGTAAATCGCACGAAAGTGTCTTTGATCACTTTCGTTGAATTGAGGTACACGACCCACGGTTCCCCGTTGATCAGTACAAGTACTGCCTGTGATCAGGTATAATTCCGAAGAATTTCCTTGACAGGGTTTCGCAGCTGCTCTAGCTGTTCTCAAACCGGAACGTCTCAAAGAAGACAACACGGAGTGAGTGAACCAGCGAATAGAAATTCACTGATTGATGAAAAGATATTTGAAAAACAATCGTGTATTGTTCAATAGAAATTGTTTTTGCAATACAACGAAGGTTTTAATGAACATCAATTATCAATCATAAAACACCTTTTGATTTGAAATATTCGTACACGGTCGATCTGCTAAAGAAAAGAGTTTTTAAGCACAATGACCGGTTTTTCAAAGGTATCCGTCAATCCATAACCTGAACCAGGATTGATTCAAGAGATTGAATCGCCCCATTGTTTCTGTTCAGTTGTCACATGGTTGATCTATATAATAGATCTCACATGCCACCTACCAGGAGCTTGTTTGATGTTGGCTCTAGAAGGCTTTCCATCTTCATTGTGAATATGTATACACATCACTCAGATGTTCTGGCAATACCACAAGGATAATGCGTAGGACTCAGGATATAATCTCTCTTTCCACATTGTGTGAAACAGAGAGTCTTCATTGAAAGTGTCCTAATGAGATTTATTGATGATCTCGTGGCTCTAGACTCAATATGTGCATATTTGGATCCTGTGTCGGAGACTAGGGAGAGGGTCTCCTTCTTCAATATCAACAATCTCTAAGAGAAAGTCGATAGATAATGTCGGTTCCCCGTGAGAATGAAACAAGTCCTTTTAAGAGGAACTTGAGTGGTTTGGAAAGTTGAAGTGCAGTGCGTCACTGGGTCCATGACGTCTTGTCTTCAATACCGATGTTACCATCAGTAGCATATGAATTGAACCCGGTTTCTGCCCTAAGGTTGAATAAATGGAGGGCTATTTGTTTTCACCCTTTTCTCATTCAATTCTTTTTCATTCTTCAACCCCTTCAGTGCATACCAAGACTTCATAACTAGAACCTTGTTGGGTTTATTCCAGTTCTAGCTCTATCTCAGTCCGCACTCTTCCCATTTCTCATTTTTCTCCTTTTTTCATCATACCTAAGGACTCTACACTATCTAGTGGATTATCCCTGGGTGGATCCCTCCGGTTCTGGCGGATCGTGGGAACAAATACTAACCTAACCATCCTTATAACTCCATGCATAAAGTAAATTTGGTCGGTCTTTTGGTATTGTTCATTCCTTCTCGAAACCAATTGAAAAATCATTTGGAAAACCAATCAAGGTACTTGTGATACGAGATCAAAGCATTTTGTACCTTAATAGTTTTGATCATTTAGAAAACCTCCCCCTCAACATGTGCGTATGATTTAGAAATTGTTTAGCACAAGGAGGCAAGAGGACTTTGAAATATTTTCTTTGATCACACTTTTCATACGAAAAAGCCATTTGATTTTCATGGTAAAATTCTCCCCCTCAATATGTGCGTAAGATATTTTAAAAACATTTTTATCACATAGAGGCAAGAATTAATTTGAAGCACATCCACAATCAAAAGAGCCATTAAGAAACCATTTGAAACTCAATCAATGTACTTTATGTTAAAACATAAAAGCATTTGCACCTTGACAGTTTCTTTTCTTTAAAAATGCTCCCCCTCAATATATGCTTCGAGATTCGAAAACGTTTAGCACATATGAGAGAGCAGCGTGCACAATTAAATCAAAACGATCACCTTTTATCAAATTTCATTATTAAATCACAAATTCTCCCCTGATCAAAAATATCAAACCCTTTGAGATTTTGGATCCCAAGTGATTTATTTAGGTTTAGAAAACATAGGAGAAAATGTGGCCAGGTTTAAATACTCATCTTGTTTTTGGATAAATGCTCCTCCTCAACATGTGCATTGTATATTTGAAATTGTTTGGCACATGGAGGCAGAAGTGCCTATAAAGGACTAAAACCAATTCCATTAAAACAGATATGAGATTTAAATCACGATCTCTCACCCGATCAAAAATTTCAAACCTTTTGAGATTTGTGATCCCAATTGATTTAAATCATTTAAAAGAGTTTGGGGAAAGACGTGGCAAGATTTAATTTTTTTGAAAAATGACAGATAAGGACCAATTTAAGACATTAAAGATTGTTAGTGTCAGGTATGATAGTTTTTAAGAGATCTTTTAGTAAAATAAAACAATTTAACAATCAAACAAGAACATAAAAAATTTCATTTTGAAAGACCTTGATTCTAAAGAAAAAATCATACCATGACATAACATTAAATCTTTAGATCACCACTTATATTGTACAAAGCGGAACTTTTGTGAAGAAATATCGTTTGAAAATATTTTATTTTAAATCACTCTCCCCCTCAATCCATGACCGTAGTCGATAATTGAGTGACTCAAGTTTTGATAAAATGAAGTCCGGTGATTATCAAAATTAAGTCCAATTAATTTTCAAAACAATATTTTCCATTTTCAAAACAATTTAATCAAATTATTCAAAATTGTTTAAAAATGGTATCCTGCACAAAGATACGTTAGGTGGTTGAGAAGCTTCCGTTGTTGCTGTAGGGCTTGGAAGAAAACCGTCTGCAGATGCAGCGAGACTTCTTCTTACGTTGCATTTTAAATGCCAACTGATGTCAAATTAAGCTCCGTTTCTTCAATCTCTTAGAAGAAAACCATCTGCTGATGCAGTGAGACCTCTTATGTTGCATTTATGCCAACTTTCCATTGAAGTCAAATTAAGCTCCGTTTCTTCATTTGTCAACCCAAGATATAGTTACCCTTTCCTTTCGGCATCCAATCATCTTCAATTATGGGATCCGGATCGGGAACATTCTTTTATACCAATATACATGCATACGTTAGTGAACACACATACAAATATATGGTGGTCGACATCACCCAAACAACAATCGACTAATTAAAGTCAATTTAACATAACAATCAGATCATATAAGGCATGGGGTTTATGTGTTAATCAAACTCTAATCATCTAAACCTAACAATCATATCCTAAATTACTAGTCCTTCGACATAGGCAAATATCATTTTTAATTAAGCACGTAGGATAATTAAGAAAGCTCGTTAGATGATATAGATTTGAAAACATTCTCCCCCTCAATCAATGACTTATTTTCTGAAAAGATTAAAAGCGCTAAAGTCATTGATTGAGTTTTCATTTTTTTACGAAAAACTCTGAAACTGATTGGTTTTGCAACTCATTAACCACCATTTTGTTAAAACATCAAATATTTTTCTGAAGAATTTTAGACGGAAAAACATTTGTGTAGGAACAGCAGTCCTTCGACATACTTTCCTTGTATTGTTTTTAGGATAAGTGCACGAAATATTTTGAAAATAGTTTAAGCGTAGCACTTTCCTTTCTTGAAAAACGGGTTGCTATCAGAAATAATAGCAAGCCATAGTTTAAGCACGGGTTACAGACCGAAATAACTGCAAGCCATTATTTGAAGCCCGGGTTACAGTCTGAAATAACTGTAAGCCATAGTTTGTGACATATTTAGAAAAAAAATATTTACACCTCCTGCTCGAAATCTAGCAATAAAAAGTTATTTGGCATTAAATTGTTTTCAAAAGATGTACATGCATGTTTTATCAATGGAGTTTAAATTCTTAAAATCCGATCCTTATCAGTTAAAACGCTTTCATAATCAAGTCACAATTCCCCTTAAAAGCTTTCAAAATCAATTTAAATCAATAAGAGATCACAAATCTCAAATGATTTGATAATTGTGATCGGGGGAGAATGTGTGATTTAAATTGGATTTAAACTGATAATTCGGTAAATGGTTTTATAATTTTTTTATTTTGTTTTTCGAATAAATATTTACAAGAGATAAATTAGTTTAAGAGAATGATGAAATGAGTATAAAGATATCGTTCAGCACGTTGTAGAAGAAAGGAATCAACATCTCTTAAACTTTCGCCACCAAAGCATCCGAGGCTTCTAAGAAAATCGTCTGGACATGAGCCTTCTCAATTTGAATCTTTGGTAGCTTCCCCCCAAACCGACAAACATCGAATAAAGACCATTTCCCTAAGAAGTAGAGTTGAATACAAAGCGGTCTCATTGATTGAAGCTCAGCACCCTGAAGAACACGAGAACACCGAAGTAACAAGTTGAAACATTGATCGTCTCAGTGGTTATCAAATCCGGATTAACTGATTACGACCGATCACATGAACCTGTTGTGCGTCCCCGATGTACACATTACTCTTCGAGAATGACCAGTTGTCAATTCAGAGGAACAATACGTCAACATCTTCATTTTACCAAGTGCATTCCAAATATCTTTCATATAACCAATCAGCCCATAATGTACACAAGTACCCAACCAGAGTCGAGACTATGACATCCAAGTAACATGTTGAATCACTGATTATCTCTGTGGATATCAACTCCGGAATAACATAATAAGCTCGATCAAGTGATCATGTTGTGTGTCCCTGATGTACACAAATCTTTCCTCTGATGGTTGCGATCTCATCGAAATCATCATTACAAAGTGTACATGAAGCACAAACCAGAAGCACTTTATCATAATCATATTGAAGATGTCGATAAGCAATATCATCTCACGCTCCAAATATTCTTCTCATATTTCTTCCTACTGAAAGCTGAGTTAACACAAACCGAAAGTATCCAGAGACCACTTCCTCCCAATTAGTTGGAATAATACACCAAAGGCTATGAGATAATACACTAGAAATCCAAAGATGTGTAGGATATGATCTAACCTGGCTTTGATACCAATTGTAGGATATTGGATTTCACATACACATCAAACCATAACACAAAGTGGGCGTATAAGTGGAATTCTAGAGAGAGAAAGTTAGAGGTTTAGGGAACTTAGTGAGAGAAAGTGAAAGATATTATTATGAGCTCCAACTCTCTACTTTGGGAGGTAGAGAGTATTTATAGTCTTACATAAAACGCCACACATCGGGCTGTGGATCAGGCATACAGTGGGTAAAGACCCGTCCGTCCTCCACGGTGTTACTTAACTAAATACTACTTAACTTAAAAGAACTATGACTACGAGCTTTCTAACGATTACATATACTTGAGGTGACCGACTCTTTAATACCTGGAATTTCTAATTCCTAACACGATCTTATGTCTGGCTCTCGCAGTTCTAGTATGTATACAATCTCAATGCAAGACATGGTTGCTTCATCTCCCATCTGTCTACTTTCAAAGGCAACATCAACAAAATCTTGGCTATGGCATCGTCGTCTCTCACATTTAAACTTTCAAACCATAACCAACCTTGCTCGATACAAACTTGTTGAAGGTCTCCGGAGATTCTGGTATTCTAAAGATCACCTTTGCTCTGCTTGTGAACAAGGGAAAAGCACTCGTGCAAAATTTCCTTCAAAGGTGGAACACAGCTCTCAGCATGTGCTTCATCTTCTTCACATGGATTTGTGTGGCCCAATGCGCGTGCAAACGATTAATGGCAAACGCTACATCTTGGTAATTGTCGATGACTACTCACGATGGACTTGGGTCTACTTTCTGCGAAGTAAAGATCAAGCTCCACAGATGATCATCACCTTTCTCACGAAAATTCAAGTTCAGCTCCGGAACACCGTCCGCCAAATCAGAACAGACAAAGGAACTGAATTTGTGAACCAAAATCTTCGAGAATTTTATGAGAAAGTGGGAATTGAGCATCAGACATCTGTTGCACGTACACCAGAACAAAACGGAGTTGTTGAAAGACGAAACCGTACGTTAGTGGAAGCTGCAAGAACAATGTTAATCAATGCTAAACTTCCAGATTACTTGTGGGCAGAAGCTGTATCAACTGCATGCTATACTCAAAATCGTTCAATGATTACAAAACGCCACAACAAAACACCTTTTGAGCTTATCCACAACAGAAAACCGAATCTCAAACACTTTCATGTATTTGGATCCCTTTGCTACCCAAATAATGATCGTGATGACTTTGGAAAGCTCAAAGCCAAAGCCGACATTGGAGTCTTTATTGGATAATGTGAGAATTCTAAAGGTTACCGGATCTGGAATCGTCATACAAAGCAGGTTATGGAAACGATTCATGCAAATTTTGATGAACTTACTGAAATGCCTTCTGAGCATAACAGCTTGGAACCCGGTCACAACCGTTTAAACTTCCCTCAAACCCCATTATCAGCTGAACCAAGCCCCCAGCTTACTCGTCAACAAATGGAAAAGCTATTTGCTCCGCTGTTTAGTGATGACATTGATGAACGTGCTCCAGGTGTATCCAATGTTTCCGCTGCTCAACCTGATCATATTCCACTACCTGATACACCTGCTACACACAACTACTGTTGAAGAAGCACCACCAGTTGACTCTACAACAACAGTTGAACAAACTGCATCCAACGACGCTGAACCAGCTGATGATTTTCTGAACAATGAAGGACCCCCACCTGCAGATTTTGATCCAAATGCGTTCTTTAACCCGTTTGCTAATGAAACTACTGCACCTGATGTTGCGGAATCATCAACAAGCCATTTGAATTCTCAAAATCTGCATAATGTATACCAACATCAACCCTCGACACATCGTTGGACAAAAGACCATCCTCTTGAGAACATTATTGGTAACCCGAATCAACCAGTCGTAACGAGACAACGTCTTCACACAGATGGTGAACATTGCATTTATGCACTCACTGTCTGCCAATCTGAGCCTAAAAACATTAAAGACGCAATGAAAAAAGACAACTGGATTGAATCCATGCAAGAAGAACTCAACCAATTCAAACGTCTTGAAGTATGGGAACTGGTTGAAAGACCAACAGGGGTCTACGTCATCGGTCTCAAATGGATTTGGAAGAACAAATTTGATGCTGAAGGGAACGTAATCAGAAACAAGTCACGTCTGGTTGCTAAGGGTTATAGACAGGAAGAGGGTATTGACTTTGAGGCTGTTCGGATCTTTCTCGCGTTCGTGGCTCATATGAATATAACGGTCTTTCAAATGGACGTCAAAACTGCTTTTCTGAATGGTCAACTGAAAGAAAAGGTTTATGTCAGCCAGCCAGAAGGATTCGTTGATCCCGAGTTCCCGAACCATGTCTACAAACTGAACAAAGCTCTGTACGGACTCAAACAAGCTCCTCGGGCGTGGTACGATAAGTTATCATCCTTCCTCATTGCCAATAATTTCACCAAAGGTTCGGTTGACCCAACTCTTTTCATACAATATCACGGGGCACATATTTTAATTGTTCAAATTTACGTGGATGACATCATTTTTGGGTCAACACATAAAAAGTACTCAATCGCTTTTGCAAAACTAATGAAGAAACATTTTGAAATGTCCATGATGGGTGAACTTACGTTCTTTCTAGGACTGCAAGTTCATCAATCACCCCGTGGTATTTTCTTAAGTCAGTCCAAATATGCCCTTGAACTTCTAAACAAATTTGGAATGCAAAACTGTGACACCTATGCTACACCAATGGCTCATACCAAGAAGCTAGACGCTGATTTACATGGGAAATTGGTGGACCCTACCAAATACCGTAGTATCATTGGGTCTCTCATGTATCTAACAGCTAGCATGCCTGATATTGTGTTTGCCGTATATCTTTGCTCCCGTTATCAGTCGAGACCAACTGAAACTCACCTCTCAGAGGCTAAAAGAATCCTCCGATACATCAAGGGAACCATTAACTTGGGGATCTGGTATCCGAAGGATTCTGGTTTTGAACTAATAGCTTTTTCAGACGCTGAGCACGCAGGATGCTTAGATTCTCGGAAAAGTACCTCAGGAGCATTACAATTGCTTGGTGATAAACTGGTGTCATGGCAATCGAAGAAGCAGGATTGTACATCGCTATCATCAACTGAAGCAGAATATGTAGCCATGTCGGCGTGTTGTGCTCAAGTCATCTGGATGAGAACACAACTCAAAGACTATGGTTACGTATTTGACAGAATCCCGATGTACTGCGACAATCGGAGTGCTATTGCGATCTCGTGCAACTCTGTTCAACATTCGAAATCAAAGCACATCGATCTTCGATATCATTTCATCAAGGAGCATGTGGAAAAGGGTACTGTTGAATTATACTTTGTGGGTACTGAATACCAACTGGCATATCTTCTTACCAAAGCCTTGGCTCCTGCTAGGTTTAATGAGTTGGTCCACCGGATTGGTATGAGGTGTTTGAATCAAGAGGAACTGGATAAACTCTTAAAACATTCATAAACCATTCAAACACCAAAACATCTTTTGTAAATATTTTTCAAAAACAAAATACAAAAATATAAAATCAGAAAATCTCAAAAATATTCTTCTATCTAAATTCTTTCAAACATCGCAAGTACAAATCTTCAGTCAACACTTTGTTCTATCAAATCTTTCACTATTTTTCCCGAACAAGTGTTGAGGGGGAGAAAGTAAATATTTTTCAGTTTCATAAAACCTTGTACTTCCATGTTTTCAAAAATATGTTGTTTCTTCCAAAATGGTGGATACGTTTCTTGTCAAATACTCTCCTCGGACTCAAATGTCTTCAAAATTCATTATTTCAAAAGTCGAGGGGGAGTATCGTTAAGTTTCTTGCCTTACATGTGTTTTGTCTAACCTAAACGGAAGTTAAAGGATCTTGGTTGGAACCTCTTTAAGGTTGAGGGACTGAATGTGTCAACTTGGCAAATTAGTTTTAACAAAATCATTTACTCCTAAACAACCAAGATCAAACGACCCAAATCAAATCTTCTAAATCCGTTCAAGCTGTTCATAATCTGTAAGTTCTAAATTGTTTTGATCAAGATTCTAAACAAGGATTTCAAAAATCTTTCAAATCCAACGGTTAAAACTCTTTAAACTGATTTTGGAAAATTGTTCACTCGAACGAAGTGGGTGTTTATGCATAAAAGTGTTTGGATTGAAATGAGTTGTGTTAAAACCTTTCTTAGTGTCTATTAAACTTGTTTCAATCATCCAAAATGATTCTGAATCTTAAATTTCATTAATTTGAATTCTAGGGTTCTTGCGCTCATCTAGGGTTTTTCTATTCTGTGACATGTTATTAGGTAGTCAAGAAAGTGTTAGAATAAGTTTATATGCATGTTTTTTAACCTTTAAATTAGCCCAGAAACATCTAAACTGTATGAATTTAAGTTTTAGGTCTGTTAGGGTTCATCTCCCATAAATCTTCTGATTCTGTGGTGGAAATGTGTTAAATCTTGTTCCATTGCACTCATATGACATCTAGGACACTCCAGAAACATTCTTGTTTGATTTGTGTAGCTATATCCCTTACACGTAGATTAAGGGTTTAGGGTTTAAGTAATTTTACGCCTAAGTCTTTCTGTGTGTATCTGATATGTTCTTATGCTTGTTTTGTGATCTAAAAGATGTTTGGAAATAACTCCAATCAAGATTTCATGTTTATAGTTAACAGGTTAATTATTCGTAATGTCAGAATCTTCAGGTGTTCAAACCGTTACGCTTAAAGAATACTTTTATGCGTAAAGGTAACGCCTAAGAGAAATCTTACTCGTAACTCTTACGCATAAGAGGTCTACAGTGGATTACGCGTATCTTGGAAAGATATTCGTAAACAAGGCTTGCTACGCATAAGCTTTACTCTTACGAGTAAACTTTACGCGTAACATCTTGCTTATTCCTACGCGTAAGCCTAAAGCCTTTGAACTTGTTTTACGCGTAAGAAACTCTTACGCATAAGCTTGGTCTTACGCTTTAGCTTACTCCTACGCATAAGCTCCTTTATTACGCATAAGGATCCTTGTTACTCATAACCTACTGTTCACTACATTTTGGCCTATTACGCATATGTTACTTGTTAAATGTTACGCATAAGTCACAAATACCTGATGTTTCGTATAAGCTTACAAAAGTTAATATGTTGTGTGTTAAGTGAAAAATTGGACTTTGAAATTTCAAAATTAACATGTTCACGTAACTTATCACATCAACTTCAATCAATTGGAATAATGTGACTTAGGACTTGTAACTAACATAAACATGTTACCATCAAACAAGGAATTAGATAATAAATCAGACTAAAACAAACAAATTGTGTTTCCATATGTCTATTTTTTTGTCTAATGTCTTTCAGATCACAAAATGGCTGCAAATCAAGCAATCATCAATGCCCCAGCAGAGCTCTTGATGGCAAACACATTCCCAGTTGGATACGACAAAACAATTGGCAAAAACAATCTCCGTGTCATCTTCAACAACTTCATATGCTCATAATCATCTTGCAGAATTGCTGTGGACATCCTTCTGCAACATCCATTCAAATTCATGCTCACAAAGTCATCCTGATGATGAGTATGATTCAATGGAAGAGGAAATAAAATTTCATAAGACATTAAAGCAAAAAAGGATGGAATACCATGCTTCAACCTTTCCGGTTAATCAACTCGGTGGGGCAAGAGGGTCAAGTAGTAGTCCTCCACTTATGGAAGATCCATTGCAAACATCTCTTACCCCATCCGATCCGGTTAATCAACCCGGTAAGGATCAGGGTGTCACTGTCACCACAACTGTTGAAATAAAGCAACCACAACAACAACTAAAACATCCGCAAGAAGAAAATCATGGTGAAGATGTAGAAATATATGAAGAAGGAGATTACGATCATGATAAGGATGAAAGAGTCCCTGATGATGATAATTTGGCGGCTGAAGAGGAAATGATTCGAAAAGAGGCAAAAGAAGCTGCTAGAGCTGAGGAGGTAAAGTTTAAGAAGGAATCAGACAACTACTTAGTTGACAATCCAATACACAAACCCAACAGTCTTCTGAAACACCTCTTGACACTTCCACCAAACCCAAATCATCATCTCAATCATCACCTCCATCAACATATGAAACACCTATGTCAACAACAAAATATGTTAAGAAGGCAACTCCATCCAATGATTCGACAAATAGTTAAGCAGGTTATCACCACTACACAACAAGCTACACAGCCACCACCATCTGATCAACCAAGGGATTCAGAAACCACACCACCAATGGTGAAAACCGTTGATCACTTTACATACACTGGTGGTGAGGATCACGACATACCTGAGCCCCAACCAGAACCTCAACCAAAATTTAGATCAAGTACATTACTGCACTCCTTGTTTTCATACGCTTCAAATCAAAGAGCGTGTTGAAGTTCTCCACCTCAGGGTCGAATCTTACCTAAATTCTACACTTCATCGGAATCAATCAAGAACCTCAGTACATAATCGTTCATAAACAAAAGTTTGGGTTTGTCTACCAAAGTGAAAATCATCATACTTGCTTCATGGCTTTCGATGAAATTCACTTAGTTCTATGATGCCACCCTGGAGATGGTTCGAGATGGATTGTCATATCGATTGAAGGACATTGAGTTGGGTATAATTCAGATGAAGAGATGGAATTCAAAGGATCGCAAGGATGTTCGTTGATTTATCACTAGGATTGATGAATGTTTGATTCATCGGTATCAGATGAAACGGTTGGAGAGCTATGTGGGAGGATGACCAAACTTTCCGATTCTGACTTTCCAACGTCCTCAAAAAGTAGCTGATCGTCTGTAATCATTGGGTACTCTCTTGATTGTGATTTTGTTTGTTTGATTTATTTGATTATGGCTTGCGCACACATAGCAGTGTACAACCCGTTCTTGTAATGAAAGGACCCTGTGGTACGCTTCAGTGCCACAATCCTTATAAAAGGAGCGAAAGCTTCTTACTTTTGAGTAAAACTTATCAAACCTTTCACTTTTAAAAGGTTTTGCTCAAAAGAACAAGTACTTCCCCTTATGATTTTCAAAACCTCAAAAGTTTATATCACTTGTTGAGGGGGAGCATTTGATTAAAAACTTTGTTCACAAATTGTTCTTTGTGATAATCTTCCCACAAAACTCGAAATGGTCATATTTAATATCAAAACGTTATCAAAAATAACATTTATATGCCATTTTTTAGGGGGAGAAAATTATTGTGATAAGAAATATGTTGATTTGCTATTGAATCTTCGTGTGATAAGACTTAACCCATGAATTGACGAGCTCTAAACTGTCATAAATCGAAAAGATTTGTCTTCCTAGAATTATCCGAGTAGATTGTACCTATTCGAGGAACTCTTGATAGACATGAACTTTGACGGGTTTGACAACCATTCGAGGTTTGTTCACACCTTCAAGGTAGTTACTAGAGTTAGTTGTCACCTAAAAGTTGTCAATATACCTCTTTAACTATGCAACGTAACTGTGTCTCGCGGGGGATTGTCTATCTTGAGTCGATCAATTCAAAAGTGCGCGCTCTTCTCTCACTGTGCAGATTTCTGTCTAAACACTTAAGCACGTGTGGAGGGGGAGTATTTCTGCTAAAAGATAAAACTCTCACAGTGGTACAAAATGTTTTTCATTCACAAACACTTTGAGAGATTCTCAAGAAAATGGTTTTGTGACAACATAGGTTAGTCATGGAGTTATAAGGTGACAAAGGTTAGGAATAACCGTCCTATGATCCACAAGAGCCAGAGGGATCTACCCAAGGACATCACAATTAGTTAGTACTTAGAAGTCCTTAGGTATGATTATAAAAAGGAGAAAATGAGAATCGGAGAAAGAAGGAGTTGAAGAATTAAAAAGAAAAGCAAAGAAAAGGGTGAAAATAAATAGCCCTCCAGATTATTCAACTTAGGGCAGACACCGGGTTCAATTCATATGCTACTGGTTGTCACTTGATGACGCCGGTATTGAAGATTAAAAGTCGTCATGGACCCAGTGACGCATGCACTAAACCTTCTTACCCACTCAAGTCTCTCTCAACAGAAGCTTGTTTCATTCTCACAGGGAACCCTACGTAAACTATCGGCTTTCTCTTAGAGATTGCTGGTATTGAAGAAGGAGACCCTCTCCCTAGTCTCCGCTCAGGAAAACCAAAGCGCACTATTGAGTCTAGAGCCACGAGATTCATCAAAAGATCTCTTAGGTACACTTGACATTTTATCACTTGTCGTTCAACAATAAGGACGCAAGTGATACTTTATCGTGTCCTTCACAGATCTTAGCAATCTGTCGAGAACATTTATGAGGGGTTCACAATTGTGATCCTCAGTGATTGAATGGAAACTCCTGCCAGGGTCAACATCAAACAGCCCTGACAGCAGGTCACTTCGGTAACTCCCCGTGGATTACGCTTAGTGTGTCTCAAACGGTCTACAGTCGTGAGGTGATGCTTCGGTGTACCTCAGCGACTCATCTGAACTGTAGGTGTACTTCGGTACATCGCATTATCTCACTTGTGGGACTCCAGTTCAGGAACGGCTTTTGTGAGAATTAGAGATGTGTTTTCACACTATGCTGTTAACACCCTCGAAATTCAAACTTGTAAATGCCGGAATCCGCTTATTACTAACCTTTCTTATGTTTTCTTCTTATGGAAGCTCCGGAGCGTACTGATCGTGCAGATTCTCCTCATGCTCATACCAACAACATCACTAATTGAAGTTTAAAGGTTCTCCTCATGCTCATACCACAAAGTCAGAATGATTCTTCGTCAAAGTCAAAGAATCTACAAAGTTTAAAGACTAAGAGAACTACATTAGTACTGTAATCCAACGTCAAAGAGCGTGTGAGCATGTTGGAGAAAGACGTGGAGACACTGGAGCAACGAAGCAGACCTGATGCAGACAACAACAACATACTATCACTACCATCACAAAGAATAAAGATCACAAAACAAAGATAATGATGACGTCAAAGCAGAACTTTTCAAAGGAAACAATTTCTCTACACTGGAGAGATTGTTCGAATCAAGGCATTTCTACTCACAAGAAAGAAGAATGTCAGAAGACGTCAAAGCTACTATTACATCAGCACCTTCAACGTTTAAATTATCAATCACTAACACTTAGGGGGAGATTGTTGGAATCACTCCTAAACTAGATTTCAAGTGTTAGTAATTAATATGTAATAGTTAGCTTAATATGGCTTTTATGTTTGTAATCATGCCAAGGCTTATGTAGAAAGCCCATGAGCCTTGACCCAAGCCCATAAGAAGGGAAGGTTGCTAGAAGTGTTGCCCTAGCTCCTTTCCCTATAAATACTCTTGTAAACCCTCACTTGAGGGTTGGTTGTTCAATTCACATTCACATTTACGCATAACTCTTCTATAGTATCATATCGTGTGTGTGTGTGTGTTTGTTCATCCGATCACTTCTCTTCTCTATTTCTTATATTGATGCTTGTGTTATAAATATGGGAACCTAACATTGGTCCTTGGTAATCCAGCATCTGTCTTGTACTTACGTTGATACCTTTGTAAAAGATGTTGACCTTTTGCTGGCTGTTCAGGTCATGAGTTGGACACTTGTAGAGGAGATCGTTGTATCTATCCCAAGCTTGATACAACGTTTCATCGTCATCTTACTTGAAATTATGAATCTCCATGAGCTGATTAGATATCTTTGACGGAGGACAATATCTTTGGATGAAGTGCTTTTTTAGTAGAGCCCATGTATCAACTGCCCCGGAGGGCAATCTTTCGATCCATCTTCCTGCTCCCCTAGTAAGAGTCATGGGGAACACCCTTAGCATAACAACGTCATGAGACACACCCGAAATGTTGAAAAGGCTTGCGATGTACAAGACATCCTCAACGTGCTCATACGCATCTTCGTCACTGTTTCCTGAAAAAAGGGTTAGCACGAAGCTCCCTCATAAATTGATCTTTAATCTCGAAACGGACATTAGCTCCAATCGCGGGTCTTACGAGCCCTGGCCCTTGTTTTTCTCTTGTCAATGCCAAATATTCCTTGTTTTTCTCTTGTCAATGCAAAATATTCCTCAAGAGTGAGGTCATCAATGTTAACAACTTTCATGGTACCTTAAACTTGAAAGGAGATCGTGAGAATTTGAGAAAATTTAAAACAAAACAGAAATGAAAAACTTAATGAAAATCCTAATATGACTCCCCGGCAGCGGCGCCAAAAACTTGATGCAGGTTTACTGACCATGTTTTAATATTTATATTGTCTCGTTATACCTATGGTCTACCCTAATACACTAACAGGCAGTGTAACCGGTCGTGTGTAGTGTAGTATTCGGTAAAACTGAGGTCGTCCCAAGAGCTATGTGTGCGGATTTAAACTAAGTATAGGTGTCACGGATTTTAATAGGTTTTAAGGTTGAAATGATTAATTAACTACTAAAACAAGAAAATAAGAAAAGCAAGTAAAGGAGAGGGTTATGATCAATAGAGGAGAAGTGTGCTAACCTAGTTAGTCATCATATCATGTTAAGTTCACATTTAACTACTTCCAATTACTTCAAGTGGGGGTAAAAGTCGCTAGGACAGCATTTGGTTAGTTCGTCCTAACCTATCAGCAAAGGTTTCCACCAGAGATCGCAGGTGACCCGTTAAAAGTCCAGTTGTTTTTAGTCCCCTAAGCCAAGTCATTAAGTACCGCTACATGCAAGATGTTAATACAAATAAACCGTAAAAACGTTTATTAATATTTAGCGATCTCTTTGTGTTTTGTTGATAACAAATATAATGTTATCATAAGAAAAACTATAAGAATACATGTTATTTTTGTAAAGCATCTACATATAGTCATTTAATACAAATTGTTGTAATAAATCATTTGTTGTAATAGTTGATTAGGATGGGTAAAAACCACAACCCATGACCCATACCATCGAGCATATCCATAACCCATGGAGTTAACCCATACCCATTGACTAGATGCATTGCATCTATTAGATACATTGTATCTTCTTAGATACCCATGGTTCAAACCATGACCCATGACCCATAACCCAAGAACCCATGGGTAAAGAGGAGCGTCTCACGGATCCTTAAAGTTACACTAGACGGATCCCTCAAGCAAGGGATCCGTGCAACAGTGGCAAGAATTTTCCTATAAATAGAGAGCCATTTCTTCATTTTTACTCACCCCTCTTCTTACAAACTCTCTCATATATTCTTACACTCTTCTAACAAAAGATCACTTGATCTAGATAGTTGTTCTTCTTTCTTCTATTGTGATTCTCATATAGGTCCATCTCTAAGGCGAGATCACGATCATTCTACAAGTTATCCAAGATTTCTGTAGCGAAGATCTTGTATTTCATATTTCACATATTTGTTGTGTTATAGTAGTGTTGGTTTGGTCCTCCATGTTATGGACCCGGTATTTAACTTTGTACCGGAAAACGGTGTAAGCAATGTTGTGAAGGCTTCTCCGCCAAGTTGAAGGAGTTTGTTGACATAGTGCTTGAACTCTCGAGTAGGTGACTCGGGGAGTGGAGTAGGGCAAGGAAGGTGTCCTTGTAGCCGAACCACTATAAATCGACTGTGTCATTTCTATCCTTTACTTTACTTACTTTACTTGCATTACTCTTAAATCAATACTATCTCTTGATTCATACGATTTCACATAACATCGAATCTAAAAGTTTTTGAAACTAACTTAAAATCGGCAAAACTATTCAACCCCCACCCCCTTCTAGTTTTCCACACAAGATTTGTAACAATGAGTACCCGGGCGCTAGCATCTTGAACACTCATCCCTAACTTCTTAAGTTCATCCAAACGGTAGGTGATCAGTTGGTCAAATCGCACAAGCGAAGAAGGGTCGTCAGTTGGTCAGTTCTTACCCTTCCTGCTCAGTCTAACTACTTAGGGTCAGTTGGTCATATCTCTTAAGTAACTAGCCACTACCATCATTCAAAACTACCGAAACAAGGGTAGCTACCAACAAACTATGCATGCATACACTAGAAACAATTATACGGAAGCAATGTAAACATAAACACAACAATGAAGGAATCATAACTAGGCTAGCACCAAAGGTGCTTAGCCGCTCATATTAACTAAAACAATCGATTAAATATTTAACATTACGAAATACATGAATTGAAAGTAAAGAAATGATAAAATGCTAATACTTATTGTAGGGGAGTGATTCCTCCCTTGGAGATGGCTCCATATGCTTCCTAAGATCTGCCCTCAACCTTCTACCACGTTCTTTGAATTGGCGTGTGTTGGAATCACTCCTAAACTGTATTTCAAGTATTTATATTTCATATGTAATAGGTAGCTTATTTTGGCCTTTATGTTTGTTTAAGGTCTAGCTTATGTAGAAGGCCCATAAGCTTAGGCCCAAGCCCATATAAGAAAGGATGGGAACTAGGAGTGTTGCCCTAGCTTCCCTCCTATAAATACTCTTGTAAACCCTCATTTGAGGGTTGGTTGTTCAAGTTTTCTTTTCACACATATTCCTACGCCTAACCGTGCTACTCTTATCGTGTATGTGTGCTTGTTTACTTGTTCAATCGCCTTATCTCTTTCTATATTACTTGTGTTTGTAAAACTAGTGACCTAACAGTGGTATCAATCGCCTACTAGTTGGGTGAATCGTTTTGTTTTTGAAGTGGGTTTTGGTCCTACGCGTAAAACTAACGAGTGATACTTTGGTTCACTTAAAAACTTGTTTTTTACACTTTTTAATCCAAGATTCTTGTACTTTCAATGTTTTAAGGTGTTAAAATACTTGTTTTTGGCAAAAAGTTTCAACCATTACGCGTGGATATACGTTTTTAGGCTTGGTTTTTAACGAGGGTTTCATTCTACGCTTAACTGTTTTAGAGGCTTTGGTTCATCAAGTTTCACACTTTTGTGTATTTTGGTGTTATTGAAGCTATTTTATCACACAAAAACTGGTTTAGAAACACTTTTGGACAGAATCAAAGTTTTGAGCATTTCTACGCGTAGTAAAACCCTAAAACTACGCGTAAGTGCTTCCTTGGTTTGATCTTCATTTTCCTGGTTTATTCCGTGTTTTCTTACTTGGATAAGTCTGAAAATACGTCGACTTTGGATATCCTTTGCACTGTGATAGTGTAAAAGATCATTTGGGCAAAAAACCCTAAAATTACGCATAAGCATAAGCTTACGCGTAGAAATCCTACGCATAAGATTCACTTTACGCGTAAACCTAGTTCTACGCATAAGGAAATCCTACGCCTAAGTTTCTACGTCTAACTTGTGTCTACGCATAACTTTAGAGTCTTTTCCCTGCTTACGCGTAAGCTAAATCCTACGCGTAACTCCTAATTGTTACGCGTAACTTTGGTGTTTTTACGCATAAGTGCTACTTGGTTCTTGTCTTTTCTACGCCTAAGGACACTTCATCAACAAAGGTTCATTCGACTACAAAGATCCATTTTTACTACACAAGTTTATCAACATGTCTCAACCACCATACTCTAACTATTTCCCTCACACTTATAATCATCAACAACAACAACAATTAACTCCACAACATCAACAATGGAATCAACAACAAGCTATTTATCAACAACAATTTAATCAACAACATAATCCACAAATTGGTGCAATCCCACCACCACAAATGGTTCAAACACCACCAAGCCTTCAAGTTCAACCCTACACAAATGATTTCAATCAACATCCATCAAGGAACACTATGAAGGAACCCACTTGGTTTGCAAAGATGTGTGAAGCTTTAAGCAGCCAACAATCAATTTATGAAGCTGGATCACTTGATAGACCTCCAATGCTCACTCCAGGAAACTACGATCAATGGGTGATAAGGTTCTTTAGGTTTTGTGATCTGAAGAAACCACATGGAAAGTTCTTAAAGAAGGTTATCTTGGAAGGTCCATTTGAGATGCCTACTGTCATTGTACCCGGAGATCCTAATGCTGTTCCACCAAGAGATGAACAAACCAACATTGCTACTGTTGCAGATCTAAATGCTACAGAACTTCTACACTATGAAGCTGATGAACTTGCAATGGAATACATCCTCTTAGGATTACCAAACCCAATTCTTCGTAGTGTTGATGCTCAAAAGACTGCACAAAAAATGTGGGATCATATTCGTCTTCTTATGGAAGGATCTGTACTCAATCAGGAGGATTTGGAATCTAAAATTTATTTGGCTTATGAACACTTCATGATTGAACCTGGAGAGACACTAGAATCCTATCATCATCGATTTTCAGACATCATCAATGATTTGGATAAACACAACATCATCATGCCAAGAATTGCAGTGAATACTAAGTTTCTGAGTAGTCTTGGTCCTGAATGGGAGAAGTATGTCATTTTTCTCCGTCAAGCAAAGAATATGCATCATTCTACTTATGGATTGTTGTACGATTACTTGAAGCCTCATGAAAAGGAAGTTGATCAGGAAAGGATTCTCCGTGCTCAAATTGCTAAACAGTCACATCCGGATAATCAACAACTTGCCTTGTATGCTCAACAGAATTATCCCTCTCAACAAGCAACTCAACCAACTGCTTCAAACACACCTTCACAGCAACAACCTCAACAAAATCAATTGGTTCCATACAACAACAATGCTCAAGCATATGTCAGTGAAGCGACTGAGGAAATCGATCCGTTCGAAGCATTGCAACAAGGATTTGTGATGATTGCTAATGCTTTTGGCCGTTACACCAACAAATCCAACAATCGTATTCGTTCCTCATCTAACACACGGACTCAAGCTGTTGTGAACAATGGACGTGTTGAAGTTCAGAATCGTGATTATGGTCGTCAGATGGGCGGTGATCAAGGGTTTAATGTTGTGGGTCGGAATAACAACAGAGCTCAAGTGGTGGAACAGGGAAATGCTCAAAATCGGTTAAATGGTCTTAGATGCTACAACTGCAATGAGAAGGGACACCTGGCTAATGCATGCCCAAAGCCGAGGACTATGGGCAGTGCTTATTTCAAAGAGGCTTTACTTTTGGCTCTTAAGGATGAAGCTGGTGGATCTCTCACAGACAAAGAACAGAGCTTTATGGCAGATGCAGACTCATATGATGATATGGAGGACTTGCAGGCCAATGCAGCTGTTATGTTGATGGCTAATATGCAAGAGTTACACATGAGTGAAACAGGCCCAGTGTATGACACTGACGGCTTATCTCATGTACCCGAACAAACCATCATCATATCTGAACTAATATCTGAATTCGGCACGGCTCAGATTGTTCAAAATGCGTCATCTACATCTCATTCTGACGATTTTCAAATAAACCCCGTAGTTACATTTGACGATCCAGATGACCTTATGGTTTCCCTTGATAATCAAATTGACTCCGTGGTTATACTTGAGGATCTACATAATGATCATGTTGTGACTCACGTTGAACACGCTGAACCTTTGCCTCATCCAGATCTTGTTCTGTTACTTAAAGACCAACAATCCCAAATTGCTGAATGTGTTGCATTAAATCATACCTTAAAAAGTAAAAATGCACTGCTAACCAAGGATTTTGAATGCTTACAAATGCAACTCAACTTTTTCAAAACTCAAGAAAACCGTGAAAAAGGTTTTGAAGCCGCTTTTGCAAAATCTCATCAAAACGAAAAATATTTAGAGAAACAGATGCGTGATCTAGCCGCCTCGAAGAATGCTTTGTTGTCTGAATTAGAACAACTGAAACATGAACATAAAAAGCAAATTAACACTCTCACCTTGGAAAATCAAAAAGCTAAGGCTGAGTTAATAAATTGTCAAAAACAGTTCTCCGCATACAAAAAGCATTCAACGAATCGGGTAGATGACCTTCTTGAAGAAATTATCGGCTTGCAAAACAAACTTAAAGAGTTTAAAACTGTTGTTTACAAACATGGTGAATCAGTAACAGCTATTGAAAAGTTTACCTTAAAACCCAATCCAAAAGGATATGGAAAAAATCTAGCTGATTACAAACCAAAGCTTTCACTAAAAACATTCAAACCAAATCCTGAAGTTTCCAGTGCAGAATACAAAATTGATAATACTGTTATGAGTGTTGTTGAATATCATCTTCAAGAGGAATTAGATGCAGAAGACGAGAGTCGATCAAAATTAAAAAACGTTGTTTACAACAAACCTTTTAATTATAAAAACGCGGTCACTTTCGTCACACCAACGGATTCTTCTAACACACCAAGGGTTATCATCAAAACACCTGAGTCTTCTAATGTTAATCCCAAAACAGATTATGCACAAACTTATGGTCCTTTACCTTCAATTAGTGAAGTAAACTCTAAACCTGAAAATCGAAATATTCTTAGATATTTTGACATTTTCATGGCTGACCTCAAAATTTTACAACATGAGATAGAATATCGTTCTGAAATCAAAATTGAAAACTTTCAATCGCCTCTGGCGCGAGAACAAAGAGACATTTTTCAGAAAAATCTTTTACCTAATGTTAAAAACTTGAAAAGTTGTGCATTAGCCTGGGAACGGGATTTTCATAAGGAACTTGGAACTATGAAGGTCGTCTTCGAGAAAACAGAAACATCTATTTCTAATACTAAATGAAAAAAGAAACTTTTGAGAAAAGATGTTGATCGACTCTTGGAAGACCTTATCTGTGCTGATGTCCATAATGTTGTGTTGTTTCATTCTTTGCCGTATGCATCTGATTATATCTCTGCTGATATTGTTGAAAATGTTGTAACTGTTGAGAACACCGATAATGTGCTTCAGATCGAGTCTTTAAAAGCTGAAAATAAACGATTACTCAACGAAATTTACAATGCCAAACGTCGTCTTCATTGGTGTGAAAAAGATATTCACAATCATCAACTTAGTTTTCAAAAGAAAATCGCTCAGTTGAGTGCAAAATCTTCTGATCCTAAAATTGAGCAACTGGATGATCAAAACGTGTTTTTGAAAAGTCAAATCTCAAAATATGAACAAGAACTTTCAAAAGTTAAACAGGAATATGGTGTCATATTTGATTTGCTCAATAAGACTCGTCATGAAGCATCAAACGAAGTTGATCACTATCTTGTTCACACTAGAGAAGTCATGAATTTTGCTGGTAATATTCGTTCTGAAAATCAAGATTTGATTCACACTATCTCTAAGATAAGAGAAATGTTAGGAAAGTATGAACAACTTCCGCCCACTGTGATTAAGAGATTAGCACCAGTCACACTTAGTAATCGTGAACCTAGAATCCCTACTGCCAAATCACAAGTTGCTAACGTGTTTCCCTCTACTGAAACAGGAATAGTTGCGTCTTTTCCAAACGTCCGCACTTCACAGCCTAGGAGCACTCAATCGAAGAATAGGAAGTTGCGACCTAAGAAAAGATCAATAAGGAATGCTAAAGTAGAAGAACACCCTAGGACTCTGAATAAGACTCATGTTGCTTCCACTATAGATGTTGCGTCTGGAAAATGTAATAGAAATAGTGATGTAACGAATGCTAAACCGTTAAGCACTTTTGATATTCAGTCTGATGCACCTTGTGATATTTGTCGTAAAATTATGAATTCTGATTGTCATGACAAATGTGTTGCTAAAGCTATCATCTCTCGATTACGGAATCCTAAGAACCGGAATACCTCTAGGCCCACTAATCAGTCTAAGTCTGTGCTTGGTAAACCGCCCTCTTTAGAGTCTAAGGCATGTGTTGTTATCCCTGTAGCTCCAGTTTCACCTTCTAAGAATGTAGTACCACCTAGTGCATTCACTAAGACTAAAGCAAAGAGTAGTTATAGATGGCAGAAATGGATATATAACACACTAGGATTTAAATGGATGCCTAAAATTATTAATGTGTGTATGTCTAATATACCTGCTTCGGAACCCTCTAACATTTCGGGTTCCACATCTACTTCTATTCCATCTGTGTCGTCTGTGTGTAATGCAGGTGATACAGATCATTCTCTGGATTGTTGATAGCGGATGTTCCCGACACATGACAGGCAACCTTAAACTGTTATCAAACTTTATTGCAAAGTTCATTGGCACTGTCAGGTTCGGGAATGATCACTTCGCAGCTATCATGGGCTACGGAGACTATGTTAATGGGAACATCGAAATCAGCAGGGTTTACTATGTGGAAGGCCTCGGTCACAATCTGTTTTCAGTAGGTCAATTTTGTGATGGAGATTTGGAGGTTGCTTTCAGGGAGAAAACTTGTTTCATTCGTGATCTACATGGAAATGACCTTATGTCCGGCTCACGTAATTCTAGTCTCTACACTATCTCTATGCAAGACATGGTTGCTTCCTCTCCCATCTGCTTACTTTCAAAGGCAACATCTACAAAATCCTGGCTATGGCACCGTCGTCTCTCACATCTAAACTTTCAAACCATCACCAATCTTGCTCGACACAAACTAGTTGAAGGACTCCCACGATTCCGGTATTCCAAAGATCACCTGTGTTCAGCTTGTGAACAAGGGAAAAGCACTCGTGCTCACTTTCCTTCAAAGGTGGAACACAGCTCTCAGCATGTGCTTCATCTTCTTCACA
Source organism: Chrysanthemum seticuspe (assembly GCA_019973895.1). Taxonomy (NCBI): domain Eukaryota; kingdom Viridiplantae; phylum Streptophyta; class Magnoliopsida; order Asterales; family Asteraceae; genus Chrysanthemum; species Chrysanthemum seticuspe. Next base: position 152,523,655 of record BPTQ01000009.1, read on the forward strand.
TGGATTTGTGTGGCCCGATGCGCGTGCAAACGATCAATGGCAAACGCTACATCTTAGTAATTGTTGATGACTACTCACGATGGACTTGGGTCTACTTTCTTCGAAGCAAAGACCAAGCTCCACAAATGATCATCACCTTTCTTACAAAAATACAGGTTCAGCTCCGCAACACCGACAGGATAATCAGAACAGACAAAGGAACTGAATTTGTTAACAAAACCCTTCGAGAATTCTATGAGAAAGTGGGAATTCAGCATCAAACATCTATTGCACGTACACCTGAACAAAACGGAGTTGTTGAAAGACGAAACCGAACGTTAGTGGAAGCGGCAAGAACAATGTTAATCAATGCTAAACTTCCAGATTACTTATGGGCAGAAGCTGTATCTACTGCATGCTATACTCAAAATCGTTCTATGATCACAAAACGCCACAACAAAACACCTTTCGAGCTTGTCCACAACTATAAACCGAACCTAAAACATTTTCATGTATTTGGATCCCTATGCTATCCGAATAATGATCGTGATGATTTTGGAAAGCTCAAAGCCAAAGCTGATATTGGAGTCTTTATTGGATACTGTGACAATTCTAAAGGTTTCCGAATCTGGAATCGTCGAACTAAGGAGGTAATGGAAACGATTCATGCTCATTTTGATGAACTCACAGAGATGGCTTCTGAGTATAACCGCTTAGAACCCGGTCACAACCGTTTAAACTTCCCTCAATCCACATCATCAGCTGAACAAAGCCCCCAGCTAACTCGTCAACAAATGGAAAGGTTATTTGCTCCTCTGTTCTGTGACGACATTGATGAACGTGCTCCAGGTGTATCCGCTGTTTCCGCTACACAACCTGATAATATTCCTATACCTGATACACCTGCTACAACAACTACTGTTGAAGATGCACCTACACCAGTTGACTCCAACACAACAGTTGAACACACCGCTTCCAATAATGATGAACCAGCTGATGATATTCTGAATGAAGTACCCTCACCTGCAGATTTTGATCCAAATGCGTTCTTTAACCCGTTTGCTAATGAGACTGCTGCACCAGATGTCGCAGAATCATCAACAAACCATTTGAATCCTCAGAATCTGCACAATGTATACCAACATCAACCCTCTACACATCGATGGACAAAAGACCATCCTCTGGCTAATATTATTGGCAACCAAAATCAACCAGTCGTTACGAGACAACGTCTTCACACAGATGGTGAACATTGCATTTATGCACTCACTGTCTGTCAATCTGAACCTAAAAACATTAAAGACGCAATGACAAAAGACAACTGGATTGAATCCATGCAAGAAGAACTCAACCAATTCAAACGTCTTGAAGTATGGGAACTGGTTGAAAGACCAACATGGGTCTACGTCATTGGTCTAAAATGGATTTGGAAAAACAAATTGGATGCTGAAGGGAACGTCATCCGAAACAAGTCACGTCTAGTTGCTAAGGGTTATCGTCAGGAAGAGGGAATAGACTTTGAAGAATCTTTTGCTCCGGTTGCTCGTCTTGAGGCTGTTCGGATATTTCTCGCGTTCGCGGCTCATATGAATATGACGGTCTTTCAAATGGATGTCAAAACTGCGTTTCTCATAGGACAACTGAAAGAAACGGTTTATGTCAGCCAACCCGAAGGATTCGTTGATCCAGAGTGCCCGAACCATGTCTACAAACTGAACAAAGCTCTTTATGGTCTCAAACAAGCCCCTCGGGCATGGTACGATAAGCTATCATCTTTTCTCATTGCTAATAATTTCACCAAAGGTTCGGTTGACCCAACTCTTTTTATACAATATCACGGGGCACATATCTTAATTGTTCAAATTTACGTGGATGACATCATTTTTGGGTCGACACATAAAAAGTTTTCAACCGCTTTTGCAAAACTAATGAAGAAAATTTTTGAAATGTCCATGATGGGTGAACTTACGTTCTTTCTAGGACTGCAAGTTCATCAATCACCCCGTGGTATTTTCTTGAGTCAGTCCAAACATGCCCTTGAATTGTTAAACAAATTTGGAATGAAAACCTGTGATACTTATGCCACACCAATGTCTCATACCAAGAAGCTAGACGCTGATTTACATGGGAAATTAGTTGACCCTACCAAATACCGAAGTATTATTGGGTCTTTCATGTATCTAACAGCTAGCAGACCTGATATTGTCTTTGCATTTTATCTATGCTCCCGTTATCAGTCGCGACCAACTGAAACCCACCTCTCTGAGGCTAAAAGAATCCTCTGATAAATCAAGGGAACCATTAACTTGGGGATCTGGTATCTGAAGGATTCTGGTTTTGAACTAATAGCTTTTTCAGACGCTGACCACGCAGGATGCTTAGACTCAAGGAAAATTACTTCAGGAGCTCTACAATTTCTTGGTGATAAACTGGTGTCTTGGCAATCAAAGAAGCAGGATTGTACATCGCTGTCATCAACCGAAGCAGAATATGTAGCCATGTCCACGTGTTGTGCTCAAGTCATATGGATGAGAACACAACTCAAAGACTATGGTTACGTATTTGACAGAATCCCGATGTACTGCGACAATCGGAGTGCCATTGCGATCTCGTGCAACTCAGTTCAGCACTCGAAATCAAAGCACATCGATCTTCGCTATCATTTCATCAAGGACCACGTGGAACAGGGTACTGTTGAATTATACTTCGTGGGTACAGAATACCAATTGGCAGATCTTCTCACCAAAGCCTTGCCTCCCGCTAGGTTTAATGAGCTGATCCACCGGATTGGTATGAGGTGTTTGACTCAAGAGGAATTGGATGACCTCTTAAAACAGTCTTAAAAACCTGTCAAACACCAAAACATCTTTTGTAAATAATTTTTCAAAAACAAAATGCAAAAATATAAAATCTTATAAAACAACAAAAATATTCTTCTAATCTATAATATTTCAACATGGCAAGTACATTTCTTCCTTCAACACTATAATCTTTCAAAATTCAGTATTTTTACGATCAAGTGTTGAGGGGGAGAAAATTTTCACTTAACTGTTTCAAAACATCTGTGTACTTGCATGTTATCCTATCCCGATTGTTTCTTTTATAAATGGTGGTGAAGTTTCTGGTTCAATGACACTCCTCGGACTAAAATTAATAACCTTTCATCATTTTTCTTAAGTCGAGGGGGAGTGTCGTCAAGTTTCTTTCCTAAAAATCTTTGTTTGGTAACCAAAATGGAAGTTAAATGGCTTTGTTTGAAAAAGGAAAAGGTGGAGGGACCAAAAATGTCAAAATCTTAAAGTTACTTTAAGTAAAAACACCTCCCACCTACTTCTAACTTCACATTTATTACTTTCAACCTTATACATCCTACGCCTAAGATTCATTCAAGAAATCCGTGCTTTAGATCATTGTTTTGTAAGTGTTTTCACGATCTTAACAGTAATACAAGCTAAGGTTTTGAATTTCTTGTAAATCCTACGGATAAAACTTTTGTTACGCGTGATTATGTGTTCTACGCATAAGCGTATCATTGTGTCTGTGTTTGTGGTTAAATGGATAGTGTCAAAACGTTTCTAATACATCAATGATATCATTTTAACCATCAAAACCCACCCAGATAAACGAATTGATGATTTTTGAAAACTAGGGTTCTTGAGTCGAATTGGGTATTTTCAAATGTGAAGTGATTTGATCAAAAAGATTGTTGGGTTATGCTCATATGTTGACGAATTGATGATATCCAAGGTCGTTAACCACCCAGAAACTCTAAATGATTAAAAATTTGGAATTAGGGTTTAAAGTTCATAAGTTTGGGTATTTTTTATTCTCAACGAATTAGATGTTAAGACTTTGTCTATAAGCTCATACAACATCTTAGACCTACCAAAATTTGTTTGGTGCAAATCCCATGGTTAGAAATCATACGCGTAATTCTCAACCCTTAGGGTTTTGACCTACGCGTATGACTTTCTACGCGTAACTGTTTAACGAATGATTCATGCCATGATTTGTTGATAAAACTTACTCTTGTGTTAATATTGATGATTTGATGAATTTATTTCAGGCTTGCTACGCTTAAAAATTCAGAATCAAGGTCATTTGATTCACTACGCATAAGGATTACCCTACGCGTAGTCAAGTTATGCGTAAGAATAAATCCTACGCATAACTATTACGTGTAAGGTTCTACAATGGGACTACGCGTATCCTGTGAAGGATACGCGTAAACAGTAACCTCTACGAATAAGGTCTACTCTTACGAGTAAGCCTTACGCGTAAGGTTCTTATATGCCTACGCGTAAGCTCTACGGATAAGGTCCCCTTTTTCCTCGCGTAACATTTCTTACGCGTAAGTTAGGATCCTACGCATAAGCTTTCGTCTACGCGTATGTCATTACTGTTTACGCTTAACTTTGTCAAAACTACGCATAAGCCTTGATTGACCTTCATTATGAATTGTTACGTGTACAAACTTGTAAATAAACTAATCATAACATCACGAATCTAATAATGTCACTAATAAACTTAAACGTTTGATATGTTGTGAACAATAAGTGATAACATAAACTTTAAAACTTAAAGTTAACTAACTCACGAAACATTTCACGACGTCATTGGACTATTGGAAAAACAAGTGACTTAGGACTCGTAACAATCATTATCACTGTACATTCAATAACTAGACAATAAGACCTTCTGTTGACTAACATTATGTCTTTCTATATGTTGGTTCTTTTGGCTAATGTTATTTCAGATCACGACATGGCTGCTCAAATGAATGTGGATGCACCTGAGGTTCTCACTATTGTTGATATCTTCCCAACTGGCTATCCTAGAAAGATTGGAAAGAACAACCTTAGGGTTGACTTTGAAACCCTCACTTGCTCAGAATCTTCTTGCTTGATTGCTGTGGATATTCTAAGGAATCATCCCTACCAGAACATGCTCTCACACTCTGCTACTGTACCGAAAATCTACATTCAGCAATTCTGGAATTCTATGCAGAGGATCACAGGTCAAAGTGCAGTGACAGTGACACTTGATCACAAACAAGTCACCATCACTCATGCTGACTTACGGGCTGTTCTTCTCATTCCTGAAATCGAGCCAACTGACTTCTTTGCCACACCTACTGAAGAGACAGTTCTGCAATTTCTTCTTGACACTGGCTATGATGAAGCTTCAGGGGTTGTTACTAAGCATTCTCACGTGGAGCTTAAGAACATTCCTCAACCGTGGAGAACCCTCTACATCATCATTACCAAGTCTGTTTATGGTCGTGACAGTGGTTATGAGCATCCAAAGCTCATGGAACTGCAAATCTTTTGGTCTCTGATCAATAAGAAGGACATCGAAATCGAAGCACTGATATGGGAGGACATGATGCTATTTCACAAGAAGCTTGGCTCAAAGATTCCCTATGTCAGATACACAAAGCTATTGATCCAGAGAGCACTTGGACTTAATCCTGATATCCCCATGAGGCTCAATGATCCCGACAATCATGACTTGTTGTCCGAACCTATCCTTTCTATCAGAATCAAGGAATCGACAACTAAGAAGCAGGGTGTCGTGCTGCCTGATCACCTTCTATCTAAAGAACTCAAGAAGCTTGAAACGTACAAAAGGTATCTAGTAGCAGTAAGAGAAGGCAAAGTTGGTCATCTCGATGAAAAACCTTCTGGTACACCTACTCGGAGAACCAGAAGAGGAAGTGCTGGAAGTGTAGTAAGCACAGTGAGTCAAAGGAATGTCCCAAAGAGGAAACCTGCCCCAAAGAAGAAAGTTCCCTCTAAGGAAGCTGAACCTATTCCCTCACCTGAACCACAAAGAAAGCTTTTGGACGAAAGCTCTGAAGGTACTGACACAGATGAAGAGATTACATACTCTGAAACTGCAAAGGATGACAATCCTTCAGTACCAAAACCTCCAAGTCCTCAAGCTGATAAAGGAAAAGGGAAGACTCCTGCACTTGTGCCCTATGATGAGAGCTCTGAAGAAGAAGAAGAGCTACTGGATCAATCCTACAGGAAGAAGTTTAAATTAGTTAGACACCTTCAAAAAGCTAAAGAATTTGAACAAGAACAAATGGGTGGCCCCGGAGGGTCGAGTGGTGGTGTCCACTCTTCACCAGGTCCTGATGCGGTTAATCGACCCGATAAGGGATCTGGTGCCACCACTCTTGTTCAACAACAAACGCTTGTGGAGGAGACTACTGATCTTAATATTGAGGAACCAGAAAAGGATAAGACTGACAAAGAGAAAACTGATGAAGAAGCTAAGGATCAGACGGAAGAAAGGCTAAATCTGGACAAGATGACGAAGAGAATTATGATGACTTTCTTCTCAACAGTCCAACTCGTTCCAAGGAGGATACTTCTGCACCTCCAAAGGACCCTGAGCCTCCTCATGTCTCCTCCTCATCAGATTCATCATCTCACTCCTCACCATCACCATCAAAGAAATCAACCAAATCATCATCCAAATCAGTGAAGAAACCACCTCGTTCTTGGATTTATCACACTCATAAAAGAATTGTGAATGTTGTCAAACAAGTCAGAAAGAAAGACGTGCTCAACAAGAAGTTGAATTTCTTTGCTGATCACATACAACATCTGTATGACGAGAATGAAAAGATGAAAGGAGAAAGGACGTTTATCCAGGAGTTCATGAAAAGTCATCGTCAAGAGGAACTGAACGAAATGATCGAAGGTTACACTAACAAGTACCTTCTGGATATCGTTCCTAAAGTCACAAAGGAGATGTTTACCGGACAACTATATCCGAATCTTATGCAGATAGCCAAGCAAACTATAAGATCCACACCTTTAACCGTCACAATCAATCCATCTGATCCTGTAGTTTTCTCGGACAATGAATTGGTGGCCAAGCTTGTCACATAAATGTCTATACAGTCTGGGACATTTACTTCTGAGGAAGGAAAGCTGTTTCAATCATTGCTGGACTACCAACTCAAAGAAGCATGTAGATTCGAAGCAGAAAAGTCTAAACGTCCTAGAGATGATGAAGACAAGGATCAGGATAAGTATGATAAAGCTAAACGTCAGAAGAAGTCTGGTGAATCATCTTCTATGTTACCTCCTCTCCAACGGACTCCAACTCAACAAAGGTCTCCTCCTCGTTCTTCTACAGATAAACCTCAGGACGATTCCGAGTTACCACACCTGACTCAGAAAACCGGTGATTACTTTGAGTATACGGGTGGTAACGATGAAGAGGTCCTTGAGCCCCTACAACAACCCACCTCTCCCAAACAAGTTCAGAAACCAGAATCATCATCTAGGCCTTCGAAAAAGAAGAAGAAGAAGACGCCTCAGACTGACGTCATATCTTGGCTAGATGACGATAAAACTGAAGAATTTGAATGGTTCTCTACTCTTGTTAACAACACTCCCTACCCTGAAGAAGGTCAGGATTTGGTTGACGGTAATACATTGGAGTATGCAAAACTTTTGCAAGAAAAGTTCCAGGTGAAGAAGATGACGAAATCCGAGTTGAGGCGAATCAAGAATGAAGCTTTTCAACTGTGGAAAGATAGCTCAGAAAGTGCCATCGAGGTCGAATATCACCTTGAAAACATTGCTCGAGCTATGTCTAACAACATGGATTGGCTCAACCCAGAAGCAAACATCGACTTCACCAAACGGGACAACCCTCCATACTACACCGACTGGTCAAAACCTCTACCAACAATTGGCCAACCAGATGAACCTAGGATCCCATTCAGATATTTCTTCAACAAAGACCAGGAATTTCTTCTACACGGTGGCGATGGTTCAAGGAAATATGCTACATCGTTGACACTTCCATTTCCAGCAGCTATATACTCGAACTGCATAGCCATTGAGGAACGTGCCAAACACTTGTTCTCTGACAAAGTGGAAGCATACGACCGAGATGCAATGTACGGGATTCATCATTGGCCGGAACGCCAAAGAATATACTACAGAAGCTGTCAGGTTCAGAAGTCTCAAAATGCGGTGTTCAGTACTAAGGATATCATTGCCATCAAACATGTTGTTCTGTCATCTAAGTGGGACTACACCTTCCTAAAGAATATCGTAGTCAAACGACAAGATGAAAGGGATTATGCTTTCTCTGAAGCTGACTTTGAGAATTTGTCTATCAACGACATCGAAGACATGTACCTTGCCAAAGTACAAGGTCGCATGAGACAATTTTCAACCGAAGTACAACGTGAATTCATCAAGTCATTGCTCATCTTCATCAGACGCATAGTCATCAAGGAACGTGTAGAATATCTCCAACTGGCTTTTGAATCTTATCAGACCCGTGTCAACTTCACACCACCTCAGCTAGATCTTCCCGACATCAACCACCTCTCACAATACACACTCATCACCAAACCTTTCGGCGTCGTTTACCGTAGTGAACTACAAAGAAATTGCGTACTGGCGTGTAGTGAACTTCACAAGTTTGGAGATCACACCTTGAAGATGGTTAGGGACGGATTGGCATATAGGTTGAAGGACATCCGTCAAAATATTGGGTCTCCTAAGCGATGGAATTCTCAGGATCGAAGGGATGTGAGGAGAATCATCAGAATGATTGATGAAAGGTTGTTTCGAAGGGATAAGTTCAGAACATTGGAAAGCTTTGTTGGTGGTCGACCCAGGATTAACATCACCGGCTATCAACGCCCTGTTCGCACTCCTGGCGACATCACTGGACTTCCTAGTACCCCTTGATTTGGTTCTTTCATTATAAATTTGGATGTATGATTATATATGCCTATGGCTTGTGCACACATTACAGTGTACAACCTGTAATTGTCAAGAAAGGACCCTGTGGTACGCTTCAGTGCCACAATCCTTATAAAAGGAGCGAAAGCTTCTTATTTTTGAGTAAAACCTATTAAACCTTTCATTTTTCAAGGTTTTGCTCAAAAGAACAAGTACTTCCCCGTAAGATTTTCAAAACCTCAACCGTTTATATCACTTGTTGAGGGGGAGTATTTGAATTAAAACATTTTTCACAAATTGTTCATAGTGCTCATCTTCCCGCAACACTCGAAATGGTCATATTTATTCTCAACTTTTCAAAAATAACATCTTTATATGCCATTTTTTAGGGGGAGAAAATTGTGTTATAAGAAATATGTTGTGCAAAATGAAAATGAATCTGTGTACTTCAGACTTAACCAACGAATTGACGGTACTAAACTGTTAGTAACTCAAAAAGACTTGTCCTGGACGGGTAATAATTTCAAGCTAGTTCGCTAGTAATGTAAACGTGTCTCGCAAAGGACTTGTCCAAGTAGAAAGTACCATTCGAGATACTCTTGGTAGACATGAACTCTGACGGGTATGACAACCTTTCGAGGATTGTCTACACCTTCAAGGTAGTTATTAGAGCTAGTTGTCACCTAAAAGCTGACAATGTATCTCTTTAACTATGCAACGTAACCGTGTCTCGCGGGGGATTGTCTATCTTGAGTGGATCAATTCAAAAAGTGCGCGCTCTTTCCTCACTGTGCAAATAACCATTCAAAACTCTAAAGCACATGTGGAGGGGGAGTATTTATGCAAAATCCTATCTCTCACAGTGGTTCAAACATGTTTTTCATTTACAAACCCTTTGAGAGATTTTTCACAAACAGTGGTTTTAATGGCAACATAGGTTAGTCATGGAGTTATAAGGTGACTAAGGTTAGGAATAACCGTCCTATGATCCGCCAGAGCCGGAGGGATCTACCCAAGGACATCACAAATAGTTAGTACTTAGAAGTCCTTAGGTATGATTATAAAAAGGAGAAAATGAGAATCGGAGAAAGAAGGAGTTGAAGAATTAAAAAGAAATGCAAAGAAAAGGGTGAAAAGAAATAGCCCTCCAAATTATTCAACCTAGGGCAGACACCGGGTTCAATTCATATACTATTGGTTGTCACTCAGTGACGCCGGTATTGAAGACTAAAAGTCGTCATGGACCCAGTGACGCATGCACTAAACCTTCTTAGCCACTCAAGTTTCTCTCAACAGAAGCTTGTTTCATTCTCACAGGGAACCCTACGTAAACTATTGGCTTTTTCTTAGAGATCGCTGGTATTGAAGAAGGAGACCCTCTCCCTAGTCTCCGCTCAGGAAAACCAAAACGCACTATTGAGTCTAGAGCCACGAGATTCATCAAAAGATCTCTTAGGTACACTTGACATTTTATCACTTGTTGATCACCAAATAAGATTATCAGTGGTTCATATCGAGTCCTTCACAGATCTTAGCAATCTGTCTAGAACATTTATGAGAGGTTCACAACTGTGATCCTCAGTGATTGAATGGAAACTCCTGCAAGGGTCAACATCAAACAGCCCTGACAGCAGGTCACTTCGGTAACTCCCCGTGGATTACGCGGAGTGTGTCTCAAACGGTCTACAGTCGTGAGGTGATGCTTCGGTGTACCTCAACGACTCATCTGAACTGTAGATGTACTTCGGTACATCGCGTTATCTCACTTGTGGGACTCCAGTTCAGGAACGGCCTATGTAAGAATTAGAGTTGTGTTTTCACACTATGCTGTTAACACTCTCGAAGTTCAAACTTGTAAGTGCCGGAATCCGCTTATTACTAACCGTTTGAAATGTTTTCTTCTTATGGAAGCTCCGGAGCGGGATGATCGTGCTGATTCTTCTCATGCTCACGCCAACATCATCACTAATGGAACTTCTATTCAGAAGCAACACAACAGTCAGAATGATTCTTCGTCAACCAAAGAATCTACAAAGTTAAAGACTTAAAGAACTTCATCAGTATTGAATTCCAACGTCAAAGAGTGTGTGAGCATGTTGAAGAATGACGTGGAGACACTGGAGCAGCGAAGCAGACCTGAGGCAGACTTGATGCAGACAACAACATACTATCACTTTCACCACAAAGAACAATGATCATAAAACAAAGTTAAAGATGACGTCAAAGCATAACCGTTCAAAGAAGACAATTTCTCTACACTGGGGAGATTGTTCGAATCAAGGCAATTCTTCTCACAAGAAAGACGAATGTCAGAAGACGTCAGAGCTACTATTACATCAACGCCTTCACCGTTCATCACCAACACTTGAGGGGGAGATTGTTGGAATCACTCCTAAACCATAATCAAGTGTTAGTAATTATTATGTAATATTTAGCTTTATTATGGCCTTTATGTTTGTTATTAGCCTTAAGCTTATGTAGAAGGCCCATGAGCTTAGGCCCAAGCCCATTAAAGAAAGGATGGAAACTAGGAGTGTTGGCCTAGCTTTCCTCCTATAAATACTCTTGTAAACCTTCATTTGAAGGGTGGTTGTTCAAGTTTTTCTCTCATCACATATCCTACGCATAACCGTATTATTGTTTTGTATGTGTGTGTGTTTTACTTGTTCAATCGCCTTATCTCTTTCTATATTACTTGTGTTTGTAAAACTAGTGACCTAACATTTTTAACTTGTTGATTACCTTGATTAGTTACAACTAAAGAATTCCAAATTTCTTTAGAGGTTTTAAGCATAGAAATTCTTTCGAATTCCTTTTTGGGTAAAGCATTATACAAAACCATTTTAGCTTCACCATTTTTAGAAAGCTTTTTCTTCATTTCATCGTTTAGTTTATCATGAGGTATGTTAACTAAATTTCCTTTATCATCTTTTGAGGTAGCCTAAAAATCGCCTTCAACAATAATGTACCAAAGATCAATATCTTTAGACTTCACATACGTTTCGAATCTATTTTTCTAATATATAAAATAATTAGTTTCAAGTAGTGGTGGTCGTTGCATAGATTGCCCTTCCTTGTAATTTTCAGAACCCATAGTGATCGAAAAGTTTTTAAAATACGGTTTACTTTAAAACTTTTATAAACTTAGCTCTGATACCAATTATGGAAAACTAGAAGGGGGGGTTGAATAGTTTTACCGATTTTTAGTTAGTTTCAAAAACTTTACATTCGATAATATGTGAGATCGTATGGATGTAGAGAAAGTATAGATCTAATGATAAAGCAAGTAAATAAAGTAAAGCAAAGGGATAGAAATGACACAACCGATTTATAGTGGTTCGACTACAAGGACACCTTCCTTGCCCTACTCCACTCCCCGAGTCACCTACTCGAGAGTTCAAGCACTATGTCAACAAACTCCTTCAACTTGGCGGAAAAGCCTTCACAACGTTGCTTACACCTTTTTCGATATAAAGCTAAATACCGAGTCCGTAACACGGTGGACCAAACCAACACGACTATTACACAACAAATATGTGAAATATCAAATACAAGATCTTCGCTACAATAATCTTGTGGAGGAACAAATCAATCAAGGACCCCTTGCTTGGATGACTTGTAGAATGCTCGTGATCTCGCCTTAGAGAAGGACCTATGTGAGAATCACTAAAGAAAGAAAGAGGAAGTACTCTCTAGATCAAGTGATCTTTTGTTAGAAGAGAATGAGAGTATATAAGAGAATTAGTAAGAAGAGGGGTGAGTTAGAATGAAGAAGTGGCTCTCTATTTATAGGCAAATTCTGCCATTGTTCCCCGGATCCCTCCCACAAGGGATCCGTCTAGTGTAATCCTAGGGATCTGTGGGACGCTCCTCTTTGCCCATGGGTTTTTTGGTTATGGGTTGGTCCATGGGTATTCTTTTAGATTCAATGTATCTAATGAGTACATTATATCTAGTCTTGTGGGTATGGGTCAATACCATGAGTTATGGATATGATCCATGGGTTGTGATTTTTACCCATCCTAATAAACTATTACAACAAATGATTAATTACAACATTTTTGTATTAGATGACTATATGTAAATGCTTTACAAAAATAACATGTATCCTTATAATTGTACTTAAGATAACATTATATTTGTTATCAACAAAACACAAAGAGATCGCAAAATATTAATAAACGTTTTTACGGTTTATTTGTATTAACACTACCGAAAAAAAGGTATCCATGAAAGGATAAGAAAGTAAACACATAAAGCATTTATAAAGCAAGAAAACACAAATCATGGCACAGATAAATTCATAACTAGGCTAACACATGAAGTGTTTAGTCAATAATATTAAATAATGCAGCGACTCAATGTTATAAATCATAATGAAATACATTGAATTTAATACAAATATTCGATACGAAATAACAAAATCAATTTGAATAATGAATTGAATTCTCCCTTTGAAGATGGTCTGGAGCTGCTGAATTTCGTCCTCTCTGATGCCCTAAACTGTTCCTTGTATCTAATGGTGAATGAATGATGAAATATGCAGATTTAGGGCTTGTATTTATAGCATCGTCTAAGTTACGGCGTAACCTTAAGTAAAGGGTTACGCCGTAACCCTCGTATCTCAGACGATCTTATCATTAAATAATAACTTACGGCGTAACCTTGTGAATGGGTTATGCCCTAAACCGTTCCTTGTATCTAATGGTGAATTAATGATGAAATATGCAGATTTAGGGGGCGTAACCTTGTGAATGGGTTACGCCCTAAACCGTTCCTTGTATCTAATGGTGAATTAATGATGAAATATGCAAATTTAGGGATTGTATTTATAGCATCGTCTAACTTACGGCGTAACCTTAAGTAAAGAGTTACGCCGTAACCCTCATATCTCAGACGATCTTATCATTAAATAATAACTTACGACGTAACCTTGTGAATGGGTTACGGCCGTAGAACACTCGTAGTGAAAATCATCACTTCTACGTCGTAACCATGTAAACGGGTTACGGCGTAACCTTCTTGTCCTTCTGAAATCTTCTAAGTCAATGGATATCTACGGCGTAACTAAGTCGATGGAGTTACGCCGTAACCTTGAGTAACGTTGACTTTGGTCTTCAAGTGATAATCTATGTTACGGTGTAGGTTGAGATGTGTCTCTATGCCATAACTTTATCCTGGTCAGCAAACTCTTATATGACTTTGTTAGTTTTACTTCCAAATCCGCGTTTCTTCGTTCCAATGCTCATTTATACCTTCAAATGAAATAAGAAGAAATAAGAGTATATATCTATGTAAAACTACAAAAATGGTGAGCATTTAAAGGGGAAATTGACACTAAAATATCAGGACTATTTGATGTTATCAAATATCCCCCCACTTAAACTCTACTTGCCCTCAAGTAGACCTTATTAGAATCATTCTTAAAAATATATCTCCTAAGTTAACTTGGAAGATATGAAATTAAAAACTTCATATGCTAGAATCAACAAAGCCGAACACCTCACAAAATGGGAAACAAAACACTCATACTCTCCCTAATCTAAGTGTTCAATTTCGGGATGATCACTCATACACACAGTCATAGCTTGTATTCTATCATAGGCTTGGTGGTTACATAAAACTCCACCACTAGAGCTAAGGTCAAGACAATCCTTAAAGGCAATATTGGGTGAACATATAATAAAGGCTAGGGGTGAATTGTCATTACTAACGTGCTATGGCAAGGGCGATAAAACCATTGATACATGACCAAATCCATGGCCAAGACACCAATAATTGCTCACTCCCTCACCTAAGCTCGAAGCATAAACATGGGTAGGATAAGACATGGGAAGCATATTAAAGGTGTAAAAATAAAATAAACAAACAAATAGTCTTAGCCTATAACCAAGTCGTCACCGCCCACCGTCCATCCAAAATCCAAGCGTCAAAACGCGGAAACCGGATCATCATGTAACAAGTTAGTGTGCCATAAGTAGATGTCATATAAGGAAGTGCATACTAACTTGGTCTTCAAAATGCTAGTTGGCCTAATCACGTCACCAACTCGCACCATCAAATGAATGTGAACGAGGCAATTTCCCCGTTGCTAGTCCAATAAGCTCCATAATGAATTTTAAGGATTATTGTTTATAAAGTTTACACTAACCTTTTTTTACAATAATGATAATTGCATAAAGAACTACGATATATATATATATATATATATATATATATATATATATATATATATATATATATATATATATATATATATATAGTGTAGGGTTATTTTCAGAACCAAATAAATTGCGAGAACTGCGAGAACCGATCTCAGCCATTAAATATTATGATCAATGGCTATGAATAGATGTGGCACTTTTGTAATTAAATGAAAGATAAAATATTTTTAATTAAATAGTTAAGGGGCAGCATTGGCATTTCATAATTAGAACTTTTAAATCATTCCACAATAAAGTAATAAACTGAACCTGGATCTATAATTATACCTAATAACCTCCACCATCTTCTTCAGATCCTAAAATATAGTCGCCGCCCCACCCCTACCTTTATCAGCAAAAATGTCGAATCTAACCGTCTGCTTCTGAAAAGAAGTCAATCACTCATATCATCTTCGACATGGACGATCTCTTTCTCGGTTAGTACTATTTTATATAAATTTTCACTCAAACCTTTAGATCTGTTAGTAGGAAACATGTATAATGTGATTTTTTTAATTGTCGTCAAAGAAGTCGAAATACGGTTTTTTTAATAGGAAAACGATCCATCAACGGATGCGAATTTTAGTAAAATCTTGACAAAATGATATGATTGAAAAATGATTTACAATTAGATGCTTATAAATGGTCAACAAAAAGAAGCTTAGATAAATACATCTACAAGTCAGCACACTTGGTCTTAAAGTTAAACGCATGCTCATTAATATTTGCTTTTTGGTTTTTATTTGGTTTTCAAGGCGTTAAAAGAAGTTGATTTGTTTTGTAGAAAACGTTTCACAGAAAGATAATTTTTAATAGGTTTCTTGGTATTGGCTTGTATATTTCAAAAATTTTTACTTTTTTGTTTAATAATTATTTATTAGTAGGTTTGATGAAGAATGTGACTACGTGATAACGTGTCGTTTAGTTGTAACATCGTGAACGCCATCGTATCCAAGTCCTTTTACACATGTGTTTTATGGTTGATATAATCAAATGAAGGGAGTTGCATATGTATTCTGGGGTTGATATAAAATTAATGAATTGATGTTCATATGTGTTTCATGGTCGATATAAAATCATTTGCAGGGGTGTGCATATATGTTTTAAGGTTGATATAAAATTAATGAAGGGGTGTACATATATGTTTTATTGTTGATATAAAATTAATGAAGGGGTGTACATATATGTTTTATTGTTAGACACAAAATCATGAGAAGCTTTTTATTTTACTTTGAAAAATTATTTTCTTATTTTATTTTTATTGTTGCAGGTGGCTTAATCGCACCCAAACGTTTTTCGTCACTCATCACTCACTGCTCAAACTGGATCAAGATAGTACATATAGATGCATGAAGATGATTTGTTGTAGAACGTTTATGTTTCTAGGTTGTTAAATGAGCGAGATGATAAAAACACATGTGTACAAGGATTAAAAACACATGCGTAGATTTCCTAGGTTCTTGAACCAAGTTAGAAATACATGTGCACGCCTAAAAGATGAACCAGCTGTTAAAGACATTGTATTATGCACATGTGCACGCTTCATATATTTGTAATAAAACATATTTATGTAATATGTTAAAATAAAGTTTGTTTGTTTGTATTAAATTGCATAAATCTATTAATAAAGTTTTGTTGTCTGTATACATATTTATGTAATATTTTTTTAAAATACATGTGCATATACAAAACACCTATGCATAAATAAAAAAAATACAATTGTCACATAATGCAAAACACATGTGCACATAATGTTTTTTAAACAAGTATAATGCAAAAAAAAAAAAAAAAAAAAAAAAAAAAAAAAAAATCCTAAAATTTCGGAAAAAAAACGTTTTTTGTAAAAAGAAAATAAAAGATAAAATTAAAAAGTGTTTTTACCAAAAACACCCTTTTGGATTAAATATTAAAATTAAATATCCGAAAAAATCTGATTGGTTGATGGTGGTTCTCGCAGTTCTCGCATTTTTCTTGGTTCTGAAGATAACTCTTCCCTATATATATATATATATATATATATATATATATATATATATATATATATATATATATATATATATATATATACTAGTTTTCGAAGCCCGCCCAATGGGCGGGCATGACTTATAATTATTTGTTTGTTGTTTTTTGTTAACTGAAATACAATTTTTAGAATTGTCAAACAATATTATAAAACAATTGTTTCTTTGGTTTTTAGTTGTTGGTTTTTTTTTTAATTAATAATTATAAATAATTGTATGGTTTGCGTGGATGGTTAATAACACAACATATATAATTTTTACAACATTATGAATTTTATGTATATTTGTAAAGTTGTAGATAATGAAAAATTAAAGTGATATAACAGTTAACTTAAATTGTAAACAAAGCTTCTTTGTAGACAACATTTGTTGTTGATTTTGCGTATTTCCCGTCTTCATCACAACATAAATCTTTAATCCTTTTATGCTTTTCACCCTTGATACGGCTACGTATAGTTGTCCGTGAGAAAAAAATGGCCGTTGTAGAAACAATCCTACCTGTGTTAATGTTTTGAGCAGCGTTAGTGTTTAAAGAGGCTCCCGGATTTAAAACTTATTTTTCGGTAAATCAATTACGAAATTTTTTTCAGTGTTTTTGTTTAGACTTCTTAAATTTTATTGTTTAAATTTATTTCATTAATTTATTAGTTTACATTATAATTATATTCTGGTGTGTTACGTGTTTTAATTATTTTTTTGATGACGTAGTTAGTAGTTATATAAGGTTTTATTTTCAATAAGTTTATATACGAAATTTTATAAACCATGATACATGATTAAGATAGCTCGAGTATGTGTTTTTAAAAATTATCATAAATCTATGATTTTTTTTTAATAAATTTTTTAAATCCTAGCTGTGGTGAGTTAATAAAGCAAAACCCTTAATGGGGATTCTGGTTAAACACGCAACCTTTAATAGGTACTTAATATATCTATGTATAAACAAATGTATAACATATAAACAAAGGTTTCCAGTTATATATCTATGTATTAAGAGTAAGACAAAGACATGTATAACATAAAATCAAAGGTTTTCAGTTACTCATTTTGTTCCATTATGAGGTCACCCTTAGCGTATGCCTATGCCTATGCCAATAGAAAATAAAGAATGTTAACTATAGTAAACAATCAAAGGATTGTATGTGAAAGTCAACGCAAACCACATATATTTACATATGAATGTTGTTGAACACACACAGAACTTGATAGATCTTAAGCACTCGGAGATCGTTAGTGTTGCCTATGTAATCACAAGCAAACTAATAGAAGATCTCTACAACTCATATTTTGTAGCGGAAATAAATACAAGTTATAATAACTAAGAACTCTTTGATCCTCTATGGATCTTTTGATTATAGAAACTCTATGTTTCTGAAAATTTACAAGACTTGAAGGACTTTGGAAAAGCTCATCTATTACAAACTATCATGGTTTCTTATATCTGCAAGAAACCCTAATGAGCGTTGACAATGTACGCTCCTAATACTAACATAGACCAAGCATGCATCTAGACAAGCATGCAACTAATCATATTGTTTTGTTAATCATATTGTTTATTCTGAGTAAGCTCTACATAATTCGGCGCCAACCTATCTTTAATACGGCGTTGACTTTTACTCTATACTGAGCTTATCTCTCCTACGTGGATTCACACTTTCAGCAGCAACACGATATCTGCTTTAACACTTCTGCTGAAGTGGGACTTCAGTAGAATCCATTCTTCTTCGGCAGAATCTCTTCGGTAGATGCTTCGGCAGAATCAGTAGTTTACCTTAATTCCCAACAATCCTCCCCTAAACTGGAATTTGACTAGGTTAAGTTCCAGTTTCCTTGATAGATCGATAAGGCTGTTGAGGATTGTACCATTTTACGAAAAAATTTCCAAGCAAGATTTTCCCCATATCTTAAACACTTTTGAGCTATGAATGGCCAGTATCTTGAGGATCAGCAACAAAGAGTCAGAAGAAGAACATCTCTATGATGACTGAACTGTGAAATACCAGATCTTTGAAGCAACAAATGACATCATGTACATCAAAACATATAAGCTCAATACTATTCTCATCACTTCCAGGTGTGTTAACTCCTGTGAGAGGTGAATCATTGAAATTAATGGGTTTGATGTCTCTTTACCAATAGCCATTACTACTGGAGTAGCCACATGTTTGAGTTCGAAAACTATGGTACATTGATAACCATCTGATTTATTGGCAAACCAGCAACCATATAAACGGATTTGTCTTGTCTTTACCTGTAGCCGTTTGCTCAGGACTAGTCAATTCTTAGAATTGGTGAATTGAGAACCAAATATGGATTCAGTTGCCTTTACCACATGCCATATACATGTGGGCTAGCCAATTCTTGGATTCCAAAGAGGAATAGACCATGGTGAATTGATGACCATACAACCCTCAGCAGTTAAGCATGGGTGGTTGCAGACCCTATGATTTTGAGCAAACCATTACAGCTATAACAGATTTGTTGTGTCTTTACCAAAGCTGTACCCTTTGGACTAGCCAACTCTTTGACATACACAAGGTACATCAGGTGAGTTAAAAACCATCAGAATTAGACAACAAACAAACCTGCATAAAAGTTAGTTTTTTTTTTTTTTTTTTTTTTTTTTTTTTTTTAACTAAGAATTGAAAAATTAACACAAGAAAGGACAGGTATATACATAATACAAAAAAGAAACAACAAAACAAAGTAATGCAGAGGGTACCATATGTCCTGATATGGATGAGGATGAGGCCTATTGCAGTTGTTGAAGTTGAGTCTTGATCAATCCTACCAGTGTTAAAGCCGACTGTCTTTCATTTCCCACAGGATCTGGAGGAATTTCCAGTTTCTGACTCAGCATCTTTTCCATAAGCCTTTTAGGCAAAGGATACTTTCTTTCAGAAAACATGCATACAGTGATTCCACCCTTAGTCTCAAGCACATGCACACGAGGGAGAGGATAGAATCTCCAGGATGTAAGCTTCCACCGATGTGAGTTTTCCCAAATGGAAGATGCTTTGCTATTGGGAATGTGGGAGTTTAACAGGACTTGAAGATCTCCTGGTAAGAACATCCCAGAACCTTGTGGTTCCTTGTTGCAGTAATAGGTGGTAACTCGAGTGAACAGAGAAAGTAAGTCTGCCCTGTCTACCAAGTGTAGAATTTCCTTTAGAAAGGTGAATTCCATTGAAGTGGAGTCCCTTCGATGAATGACATTCATCTCATCATCCTTCAATTTCCAATCTACCACCTCATCTGAATTTCCATCAGGAAAATCAGCAGCAGACCCTTCTATAATGAAAGTTGAGTCATCAGCTTCAAGATCCAAAGGAGATCTTTTGGCCATTCTCTTCTTCCTCCCACCAGACTTATGGATGTTCTCAGAGGGAGCATTTTCAGTGTGAACATGTGTGGAAAGACTTGAAGAGGCAGAGGGAGGGTTAGTTGAAACACCTTCACGCAGTGCATTCATCCTGTGAAGCATTTTTATCGCCCTTTCTGTTTTTGTTTCTGCGAGATCAGCTTCCTTAGCTTTAGAAGCTTCTTGTGTGTCAATGATTGTCACAGATGAAGTGGGAGCTGATATATTCGGTGCTTCAGGAGAATTGGAAGATGGTTCAGCAGATGGACCCGTGTCAGTGTAAGAAGCAACTTCAGCAGATGCTTCAGTAGGAATGACTGGAGATGATTCCTTGGCTGGAGCATCATCAGACTTGAGTCTTTTGGCTTCTGGAGAAGCTTCATTCTCTGTAATCCTTCTCAAGTGGGTAGAATGTGCTGAAGATGATGATTTGTCCTTCATGATCTGATTATATTTGCGATATAGGACATGATCAGGAAAGGCCTTGACTTGTTTCATTGTTAAGCCAGAGTTGTACATTGAGCATTGGTTCTTCACCACCATTCTCACTTCAGCTTTAGAAGGAGGTTTGTCTTTGGCCTTCTGAGCTTTGATGGCCCTCTTTTGTGCGATGGCTTCTTGCTTCCTTTGTCTGCCCTGAGCCATCATTCGCTCAACATAATTGTCACTGAGGAAATCTCCACCTAGTATACTTTGAGCAAGAGAAGGTCTTGAAATGACTTGCTGAGTTAGAATATCCCAGTGTTCAGCAGGCATCTGAACCCTCATTGCATCCAGTTCTCTTCTTCTCTCAGGAGTTAAAGATGAAAAGTCCTCTGTTTGGAGTTGATGAGCCAATGCTACACTTTCCTTTGACTTCTCAAACTCAGCCAATCTACTTGCTTGACCTAGTCTTTCCTCCTCACTTACCAGGTCTGGACCAAGCTCATCTTCAGTTATTATATCTTTCCCTTTATCATCAGGCTTCTTGGCACACTCTTCTTTGGTTAAATCAACGACAGGAGCCTCTGTAGTTGTATCTAAGTCCACATGTTGATGCAGATTATCAACTGGAGTGGTCATAGCAGCAATGTCAGACAGATCTGCTGAAGGTGAAAGGTCTGTTGGTTCTTGAACTGATGAAGATTGATTAGGATCTGAAGATACATCCTCCATTAGCACATCAGCAGATGCATCCTTATCAGCCCCAGGTTCCTTTGAAGCTTCAGAAGAAACCTTATGTGAAAAGGATCTCCTTCTTCTTTTGTAAAGGACAGGTTCCTTCTTCCTTGAGAAAGTAGCAGCTACTGATGCATGATCATTAAGAGAAACATCAGCCAACATGTCCAGAGACTCAAAATGAGGTACTTCTTGTTCTTCATCAGAGGAAACCACAAGCTTCCTTTTGGAGGGCCCTTTCAGTTTGTCCTCTAATTCTTTGACTTGATTCTGCAGTTCTTAAATCTTACTCCCAAGAGATGACTTGGTCTCTGCAAGCTCCTTTTTCAGACTAGTGACCTCAGCAGCATACCTGTTGACAAGAGCATAGATAGATGAGAGTGTAATAGGGTCCTCAGCTCCACCAGCAGATTGCTCTGTGGTAAGGGGAGCTTCATTGGACCTTTCAGTAGAACCATGGTCATGCTCAAAGTGAGGAAGATCTTCATTGAGAGGATCCCTAACAGGACTTGGTGTGGGTAGTCTATTAAGATCTGATTCATCATGTGAGACAAGTGTGGGTGTTGGACTAGGACAAGGTGGTTGGTCATGAGCAACATGAGTTGCTTCAACAGTTGATGAGGGGCCCTCATCAATGTTAACTAATGGATTACCATCAGTAGCAACAGGTGATGAAGGAGGATTATGAGCCACATTCTCCTCATCAGCAGCCTCATTACCTTGGGGCAACATGGCTGCTAGCAAGGGATGATGTTCCCCCTGAAAGTGGGTTCTCATTGTAGCATACAATTTAGCAGTTAAGGTACTTATGGGATAGAAAGATTGGGCTTGGGTAGTGGTGTCTAAAATCATTTGCAGAAACCTTGGGTACATTAAAAATTTACCCTTTGTCTTTTGAATATTTTCAACCATGTTTTCGAAAATATACCTAGAAAAATTGAAAGTTACCCCTTGAGAAAGACACACAATACCATATCCCAGTTTGGTAGAGAACTGGTCCCATCCTCCAGTCTTGTTGCTCATGCATTGAAGCAGCGTGTGAACTAGGAACCTCCACTTCGGGCAAAGTTCCTTCTTCAGCCACATATCAGTCCTTGTACCACGATAGCCAATAGCTCTTAGCCCATTCAGCACATCTTCCTGATTAGAGTAAAATACTCCATCAGCATCTTCCAAGTGAAGCTTCCTCCTAATTAGGTCCTCTGTAACGATGTACTCTGTTTCATCAATCACAGCCCTAATCTCTGTCTCACTCCTCTTCTCAGCAGATGCCCAAAATTGAGTAATCAGTGATTCATATATCTCATTAGGAGAATGAGTTAGAGCATAACAAATCTTGGACCTTTTCAGGAATTCCACCATTGGTTCATACAATTCATATCCCTTGCCATTTCCCAGAAATGCAACTTTGTTGTGATCATGTTTAAATTCAAGAGCCATGAGGGATATGAGTGTTTAGGGATATGATTCTTGAAATGGTGAGTGTTTGTTAAAGCGGAATGCGAGGGAATTTGTTTGTTCTGAAGAGAGTGATGGTGGATTTGATAGTTTTTGCCCAAATTATAGTCAAAGAAAAATTGACCGTTTGGTTGACTATTGCTGACGTGTATTGCATCTTTGACCCAACCCAAAATATCACTTCAGCAGGAACACATGATCAATCTGCTGAAGTTATATCTTCAGCAGAATGCATCAAAGATACGAATATCTTCGGTAAGTTTCTAGAATTATTGTGCCAACTACTTGCATTAAACTCATTGAACCTCGAACCCGTCTATAAAATGATCCCAATGTAACTCATTTCTTCATCAAGATCCCCAAATAATTACCACAAACCCTAGATGCAAAATAACCCCAATTAACAAAATTGCACCATGAATACCAAACCTGAGATCATTGATCTCACTTCCTCATCTTCATCATACTCTTCATCATCATCAAGTGGTGAGTCATACCCATGGCACCATTACTTTCCTCAACCCTATCCACGACCAAATAAATCGCCCTTTCTTCCTTCTTCAGAAGATGACAGTGTAGTGAATCCAAGTGAATCTGCTGATGATTCTGATGACTCCTATAAGGAGGGAACATCTTACTCCCAACCTCCAGCACCTCGGTCTCAACAAAGACCTCGTGCCAGGAATCCGCCACTCCCCAAAGATAGAGAGGTGGTTCTTGGTCTCACTGCGCCATCTTTTGGTGCATCAACACACATCGTATAGAAGAAGGGCTTAGAGAGGGTGGATCGATTGCATTTTGGTTGAAATGAAAAGATGAAGCACACAGGACACGTTATTTTTCTCCGTCATCCTGCGTGGTCATCTTCATCGTCAATCGTTTGCATCAATCCATCCTCCCATTTTGGTCCTTAGCATCTTCGTCGTGCTGGTCATGCATATCCAACCAGCCAGTTAGACGGAATGGGTGGTTATGCAAGACCTACGAAAGCAAAGCCAGCATCTAACGCATATCCAACATTCACTTAGATTTCGGAATGAAAGATATACACTAGATTAGGCTTAGCTTAAGTGTACCGCTCGTATCTTGAAGATGCATAGTAGTAGGTTGACTTTATGTAAGCTGTAAGCTGTAAACCGTTTCTTGAATGAATGAATGAACAATTTGACTTCAATTTCTTTTCTTCAGTATTTTAACTTCAGTGGAATCAAATTGTATGCTTCAGTACTTTTGCTTTCAGAAGAAACCAGCAACGCTCTTTTAGCTAACTTGATCATGTACCATTGAGTCACACTTTGATGAATTTGAACTTGTTCATGGGATAGATAAACTTCAAAACAGACACAACACAACACAAGAACAACACAAAAACAAGCTAACGAATAATTAGACAGTTAGTGTTAACAAAGAATTATGAATAACAGAGGGAAAAATGCAAATAGAGAAAATTAAAAAAGATAAAATCTATTAAATAAACGCTATCACTATTGGCAAAATGATGTTTTTACAAATCTAATTATAGATGCAAATTTAGAAAAAGGAAAACTGTTTATTGAACAAAATATGACACAAACAAAATATGCAGAGTTTGCACAAATCCTCCCCTGAGGCATATGCCTCCCCTGAGGCCTATGCCTCCCCTTAAACTATGCAGTCAAGGGTTTAACATTCCAATATTGACCACGAGATGTTGAAACCTTGGTCCATCAAACGCTTTTGTTAACAAGTCTGCCACATTATCATCAGTATGAATTTTTGCCACTTTTATCAAATGTTTTTCATATGCATCACGTATAAAGTGGTGCCTGATTTCAATGTGTTTAGTTCGACTGTGAAAAACTGGATTCTTGACTATGCAGATGGTACTTTGATTATCTATATGAATTGTAGTGTTCATGAAGTTGTACCCATAGTCCAGCAATTGGTTTTGAATCCAGAGGACCTGACCACAGCAATTTGCAGCAGCAACGTACTCTGCTTCAGTAGTTGAGGCAGCCACAATGGTTTGTTTCTTGCATTGCCAAGAAATCAACCTCTTGCCAAGAAATTGGCAGCCTCCAGTTGTGGATCTTCTATCCAGATTTGCACCAGCATAATCACTGTCACTATATGCTTCCAACTTGAAAGGAGTCTCTTTTGGGTACCAAAGGCCTAAAAGAGGTTGGCCTTTGAGGTACTTAAAGATCTTCTTGACAGCATTGAGATGGGAAGCAAGTGGAGTGACTTGATGTCGAGAACAAACACTCACAGCAAATGTAATATCAGGCCTTGAAGTTGTTAGATACATCAATGAACCAATCATGGACCTGTACAGATGAACATTCACAGGTAGATCTGGTTCATTATTTGCTTTAGTCTTTGGAGCTTCATAAGGTGTTGTGGCAGTCCTAACACCTTCCATACCAAACTTCTTCAAAATGTCTCTCACATATTTATCTTGACAGATAAAGATGCCATCCTGTTTCTGCTGAACTTGGAGACCCAAAAAGAAAGTAAGCTCTCCCATAGCACTCATTTGAAATTCACCCTTCATTAGATCCTCAAATTCCCTGCACCAAGCTTCGTTTGTGGAGCCAAAAATAATGTCGTCCACATAGACTTGTACCAGAATGATGTCTGAATAATTCTTCTTTAGGAGCAGAGTTTTATCAATAGCACCTCTCCGATAGCCGTGCTTTAGCAGGAATGATGAAAGCCTAGCATACCAAGCTCTTGGTGCCTGATGTAAGCCATAAAGAGCTTTAACCACCTTGTAAACATAATTTGGGTGATCTGGGTCTTCAAATCCCTTGGGTTGAGTGACATAGACCTCCTCTTCAATCTCACCATAAAGAAAAGCACCTTTGACATCCATTTGATACACCATGAAACCCATGTAAGAAGCATAAGCCAAGAAAATGCGAATTGCTTCTACTCTGGCAACAGGGGCAAACACTTCATCATAATCAATTCCTTCCTCTTGTCTGAAACCTTGAGCCACTAATCTTGCTTTGTTTTTTTGATCACCACACCCCGAGCATCTCTCTTATTCTTCAAAATCCACTTTGTCCCAATGGCATATTTGCCATCAGGTAGTGGAACCAAGATCCAAACCTGCTGATTGTGAAATTGTTGCATCTCTTCTTGCATTGCTTCTAGCCAACTTGAATCATTAAGAGCTTGAGATACACTGGTTGGTTCCACTTGAGAGAGAAAACAAGCAAACAGACAATGTTTGAAGTCTGTGTGATTGTCTCTTTGCTGGTTGGAGACATAAGAGAGAAAAGCAATCTGCCCAAATTGAGGACTTGTGATAGCCCTTCGAGTTCTAACAGGTGCCAGAAGATCACCTATGATGTTGGATTGAGGATGAGCAATGTTGATCCTTTGAGTAGCAGTAGGTCTGACTTCAATGGATGAATCAAGATTGGTGATTGTTGGTTCAAATTCAGCATCATAAGAGGGTGAGGTGAAAATGCCAGCTTTGGGTTGATGATTTCCATGATCGGAGGGTTTTGGAAAGCGTGTATGAGGTTCTCCAAAGTCTGAAGACACTTGAGAAGGAACATCATAGCCTTCAGCAGATTTGGGGATGGTAGGTGTGACAGAGTCAACTTCAGCAGACACGTGGTTTCTACTGATTCCTTCATTAGCCACCTCCCCATTCAGTTTCTCTGCTTCAAGCTTGGCAGCAAATTCTT
Source organism: Chrysanthemum seticuspe (assembly GCA_019973895.1). Lineage (NCBI taxonomy): Eukaryota > Viridiplantae > Streptophyta > Magnoliopsida > Asterales > Asteraceae > Chrysanthemum > Chrysanthemum seticuspe. Next base: position 152,550,241 of record BPTQ01000009.1, read on the forward strand.
GAGTCTGAAGCCTAGCAAGGTCTTCAGCATAATGAGAGTCATCTTCATCACTCGTGTCAGCAATATCCTTGGAGGTGGTACCTGCAATATTGTTAGGGGAGAAAGAAGGCACAAGTATAGGTTGCTCATCATCTTCAAACTCATTTTCAGAGTCATCATCTAAGGGACCTGCATTGTTAGTGGGAGAAGCTTGAGAACCTGCATTTTGGTTAGCCAAGTGTCTAGTGTAACCCAAGGAATCAGTTAAGTAGTCAAGGTCAAAAGACCACGTATGACCCTGTCCTTGAACATTATGCTTATCTTCCAAAAGTCTCAGGTTCAACGTCTCCTCTATCTTCTTGGCTTGCAAATTGTACACCCTGTAGGCCTTACTATGAGCTGAATAACCCACAATATAGCCATCATCAGCCTTCTCATCAAACTTTCCCAACGGATCACTGGTGTTCAGAATGGTCGCTTGACAACCAAAAGGTTTTAGGTAGTGAATGACAGGAACCTTCCCAAAGAGAAGTTCATATGGTGTTCTGAGTTGTGGTCTTGTAATGGAGACCCTGTTTAGCACATAGCACACTGTGCCAACAGCTTCAGTCCAGAACATAGTGGGGAGTTTAGAGTCTGCAAGCATGGATCTTGCAGCCTCTATTAAGGTCCTATTCTTTCTTTCAGCCACCCCATTTTGTTGTGGGGTTCTTGGATTACTATAGTACCTTTTTATACCTTTTGACCCACAGAGTTCTATAAGAATAGCATTTTTAAACTCTGTCCCATTATCACACCGAATACCCTTGACCTTTTTGTTCAACTGATTTTCAACGAGAGTGATGAATTCAGTCAGCACTTGAGATGTTTCATCTTTGGTTCTGAGAAAGAAAACCCAACAAAATCTGCTATAGCCATCAGTGATAACCAAACAGAAGAACTTATGATCAATGCTTCTGACTTGAGTTGGACCAAACAGATCTATGTGGAGCAACTGAAGAGGTTCAGTAATGATGCTCATAGCATTGATAGCTTTGTAAGAAGCTCTGTGTTGTTTTCCTTTGTTGCAAGCGACACAATTATGATCATTTGTGAATACTTTGGTGGGAAGACCTTCAACAAGACCCATTTTAGAGAGTTTGTTAATTGTCTTGAAATTCACATGAGCCATCCTCCTATGCCATTTAGTGGACTCATCAAGAGATGCTTTAGCCATCAAACAAGTGAGGTCACCACCTGGTTGCACTTCATTTAGGTTGAATGTGTATAAATTGTGAGTTCGAGGAACTTTCAGCAGAATTGAAGTTTCTTCTGGGAGTTTGAAGTCTTTAGACAGCACAAGACATTCATTCTCAGTGAAGAGAACTTTGTTCTTAGTGTCACAGATTTGTGAGACAGAGAACAAGTTGAAATGCTGAAGTTCCTTAACATAGTACACATTTTCAAAATCTAGATGAGGTGTCTTTATGGTGCCTTTCCCTGTGATACTTCCATCACTTCCTCCAAAAGTCACATTGCCTCCTCCTTCTATGGGAACAAAATTATGCATCATATCTCTGTTTCCATACATGCTTCTGGAACAACCACTATCAACAATACCAATATTCTTATGCTTAAGGGGATGATCCTGAGATAGTCCCATCAAGGCAAACTGATCATGCCTTTCATCCGAAGTACACCTTGAAAGCAATCCAAGCTTGTCAGTATCATGAGCTTCCTCATTAACAGGTTCATGTGCAGTCCAGTTGACCTGTTCATCCATGGTGAGGAGAGCTGCTAAAGCTCCAGCTTCCTGCTGTTTCTGCTGATATGAAAGGTAGTTAGCTCCATCTCCACTTTTCCTGTCTTTGCATTCCCTTGAGAAATGCCCCATCTGGTGGCAAGTGAAACACTTGACTTTTCTCCTATCAAAGCGAGCTGGTTCCTTTCCCTTGAAAGCAAACTTCCTCCCAGACTTCTCTTCAAACCTCTTGATGTCAACTGACAGTAATGCCACCTGCATTTTCAGCTTCATCTCCTTCATTTCAAGAGGGTCCAACTGATCAAAGTCTTCATATGCAAGATACTGCTGAGTATCATAATCAGCAACAAACGAATGAAGAACATCTTCCATCACACTACTAGTCTTATTTTGAGAACATGGTGGAGTGGGACGAGTATTATGTGGTGGAGTGGGAGTGCAGGATGATGGAAAGTAGTTGGAACTGGAGGATGATGGAAAGTAGTTAGAACCAGGAGCAGGTACCATCATGTTGGAGTGAGATGCCCCAACAAAAGCTGCATGGCCAGAAGAAGATGTACGGTAGGGAGTCCTGACATCAGGTTCAAGGGTTCTGAGTCTGTTATACAGCTCATCAAAGGTAAGCATGTCCAACCCTCCTTTAGCCTTGAGGGCTATACTAACATGCAACCATGATGGTGGCAAGGATCGCAAGAACTTAGAGTTGCAATCATCATTATCTGGTTTAGCATTCAGCTGGTTCAGCTGACTCAAAATCCTATGGAACCTGTCGTATCCCTTGTGGATACCTTCTTCTTCGGAGATATTGAAGTCCTGAAATTGTTGTCTCAGCATGGACTTCCTCATTCTCTTTGATTCTTCATTTCCACCGAACCTTGCTTTGAGAGCCATCCATATGTCTTTAGCATCATCCATATGGTGAAAATCACACAGATGATCTTCAGGTATGGCTTGAAGCAGAATAGTTTTTACTTTATGCTCTCTCTGCATAGCCAGCACCTCTTCAGCAGTTTTTGGTGGAGCCATGATAAACTTCCCATCCCTGTCAGGAATCATTTTCTTTAGACTGTTTCCTTTCTTTACTACCTCCCACAGATTCCAATCAATATTGGAAATCCAGTTTTCCATCTTCATAGTCCAAAGTTCATACTCTTCCCTCTTTAAATAAGGAAATTTACCATTGCTGTTTGAGAGACTGAGCTGTTGCATGGAAGTGGTGTTGGTGTTGTTTGTGTTGGTGACTTCAGTTTCATTATCGGATCCAGGCATGGTGAATGAATGTTTGATTGTATGGGGGAGAGAATGGTTCTTAGTATCGTAGAGACTTTCCCGAGGCTCTGATACCACTTGTTGAACACACACAGACCTTGATAGATCTTAAGCACTCGGAGATCGTTAGTGTTGCCTATGTAATCACAAGCAAACTAATAGAAGATCTCTACAACTCATATTTTGTAGCGGAAATAAATACAAGTTATAATAACTAAGAACTCTTTGATCCTCTATGGATCTTTTGATTATAGAAACTCTATGTTTCTGAAAATTTACAAGACTTGAAGGACTTTGGAAAAGCTTATCTATTACAAACTATCATGGTTTCTTATATCGGCAAGAAACCCTAATGAGCGTTGACAATGTACGCTCCTAATACTAACATAGACCAAGCATGCATCTAGACAAGCATGCAACTAATCATATTGTTTTGTTAATCATATTGTTTATTCTGAGTAAGCTCTACATAATTCGGCGCCAACCTATCTTTAATACGGCGCTGACTTTTACTCTATACTGAGCTTATCTCTCCTACGTGGATTCACACTTTCAGCAGCAACACGATATCTGCTTTAACACTTCTGCTGAAGTGGGACTTCAGCAGAATCCATTCTTCTTCGGCAGAATCTCTTCGGTAGATGCTTCGGCAGAATCAGTAGTTTACCTTAATTCCCAACAAATGTGTATGGCAAGTGGAAGTATGCCATACACATTCACATGGTTAGTCCTATATGATTGTTTAAAAAGTCAAATGATTGTACGTGAAAGTCAAAGGCAAACCACAAAGACGGTCCGTGTTATTTTCTCTTAAAATTAAGTTTACACTAACATTTAAAATGTAATTCAGATGATGTCAATAAGAAATTGAGAATGGCCATGTGTAAGTATCTTTTGTCCAGACCATTGGACCAACAAATATTGCCACATGCCCCAGTAGCCGTCCTTAAACAACTTTTACCACGGTCAGGCTTTGAACCGAGTCACCAATACACAAACAAAGCAACCTTAATGACACAACTAAAAAATGTTAATAAACTTGAACCAAAATTCTCAATCACTATATCATTATTCATACCAACGTCACACAGTTTCAAGCCTCTTCTATTGTGATTTTTTGTTTCAAATTCAAAAATGATACATCCAATCTCAATTCAACCGTCGTAAGAATACAGGGAAGATATATCAATCTAGCCATGGGAAGACCTTGGGAGAGGTAGGCAATCGTGCTGTAAGAACTTCAACTCCAGTCTCAGTAACCTGCATGGTATCTAAACGTGAGAAAAGCATAGACATGGGTGGACTCATATTCCTAAAATGGGTCATTTTTAGTTGCTTAACTCTTAGAAGCAAGTTAAATATTTAAGAACTTAAGACAATTATCAATAAAAGGAACATCTTAATATTCAAAAGCTAGTGGCCTAACATGTGTTCAAATGCGTTTTTTAACTATTCTAATAATAGTAATAATATCTGAAAAGAAAAACTACTTGTTTCAACATGTTACCCAACCTACACCTTTTGCTAATACCCACAATTGTCTAACAATGTAATGTGCAAGCATATAACAGTATGTATAATACATCTTAAAGTGTTAAACGTTAATTGGTTTCAGGTTGAATTTTGAAAAGAAACAATCAAAGATGAAGGTTATAGCATACCAAAAGAGTATGTTCAAACTGAGCACTGTGCTTGCCATCTGCTGTAACATCAGTCCAGCCATCAGGCCACATCCTATCTCTTTTGACGCCTATATAGAATTTTGAGCTATATGTTACTATAAAGATAAATAAGAGAATCCGGTACAAGTCCTTGATTCAAGGCCCGCCCGTTGGGCGGCTAATTTTTAGAATTTGTTTATAAAATAAAATAAATAGTAAATGGTTTGATAAATAACGTTAAACACGTACTAAAATGATCTCCCCTCTATGAGCCATAGTCAAGTCTAAAAATACTTTAGCAATAGTGTCAACATGTCTCAACATCCCGTTATCAGCCAAAACAACTAATGCAATATACTACAAAAAGATATATAAGCAGATATATTGTGGGAGGAAGATTTCAGAATAGGAACCTAAACACTACGTAAAATATGAGTCTTATATTATACTCGTATCCAAAACAAAGTTTACCCATCAGAATGTGCACATACTAAACCATTCATACTATGACCTCATCCGAACACATATTATTTCTGCATAAGTATGATCCAAACATACCTTATTCTTAAGTACATGACATTGCGAATACATACTACAAATAGGTTATTTTAGGTTTCATAAGAGCTTATTTCAGATCCTAATAGCTTATGACGTTCGACAAATGTGATATGTGTTAGTAACCTTCTGAAAACAGTACCTTAAAAAGAAGTGATACACTAAAATATTAAAAAGTGCATACAATCATCAACAAACCAGTTGTGATCTTTATGATTCGGTCAATATATTGTATATAACTTCAACACAAAAATGTAATGGGATTTCGACAATGCTTACCATGCCACCGTAGTCGTCAAAAAGTGAGACAGAGAACGTTCTAATTTCGGCATCAACAACAGTGTCATCTGAACCAATTGGTGTATCGGAATCCACAAGCTTTACAGCAAACCTTCTGGGAGGTTTTTTGTCAATCCCACTGCGCAACATGAAGGTTCCAAGTTCATTGCCAACTCCCCATATACTAAATGATTCTCTGGTGAACCGTAGATCAGAAGTTTCCCATATACTCTCCTCCAAAAAATCATCCCCGGTGACTATATCACTTCACATGCATCTCAACAAACCAAAATCAGATTGCTTTGGTGTGCCCTTAAAGGCAACACAGCCCAATGATACATAGCCAGGTGGAGGCTGAGGCAGCCAAAAGGTGATACTCTCAACTCCTCTATGTTTCTTTATTTGCCCCACAATTTGGAAACCAGTAGGAACTTTAAATAGCTCATCATCATCAGGAAGAACTATTCATGTGTTCAGAGGCTCATAGCTGTAACAACCAAAGTGCAGTCAACAATATTTAATAAAGTAAAATAAACTTTTCTATTCTGCATTAAATAAGTTGCATCCAAATATAATCTTCACAAAATGGTTAAGTTAATTAGGATGCTGATACTAATAATGCATAACCAAAAAATGAATATGACATACCCTCTAACAACAATATCACCAAAATACACCATTCCTTCAGGAATAATTGGGAGCCATATGGATAATTTCTTACTTAAGTTTCAAAATTAGCAAAAAAAGTGTGCTTATGAAAATAAGCCCAAAATCAAATAAGCCATAAGTTGGAAAACCTTCATCAGAAACTAACCCTTTATCAGAAACCATACATTTACTGTTAGGAATCAAAGTCTTGAATGAATTCTCATCAATAAAAATTTATAAATAGGCTTAAGAGCTGTAATTTCATTGTATCCAACACTCCAATTTTATAAACGGATTTAGTATAAATTGGGAGAGCTGGTAGACCTCTTGACGGCGCCTAAACTATTGTGTTCATTATTTGATTTATAGTTCGGGTTTGTAAAATGTTCACACCATTTTCATCATCAGATGTTGGTTCCTTAGGAAGTGAAGCTTCCTTTGCTGCCAACTGCCTCTCAACTTCCTGCAAACAGAAAGCAAAAAGTTCTTGAATATTATACTCAGCTAAAGAAACAATGCCAAAAACACTTGGTATAATAAACGTGTTTGGCTAATCAAGCATATTACTGAAAAATAATGACCAGCCATTACCTGTTCTTCTTCCAACTTTTGTTGAGCCTCTTCCTCCTTTAGCCTTTCTTCTTCCATAGCAGCTTCTCTACCATATGACACATTCATTATGCATATAGAAAAACTGTGGACAAAAGAATTTCGGGGTCAACCTGATCCGACCCGTGACAAAAATTATAAGTTTTTTTTACAGTCTTATCTGATCCATCCAATTTTCCACATCCAAATATATCGCAATGATGAAAATGGAGCACAAACCTTCAAGGATAAAGAGACTGCATGTTCAAGTTCAGGATCGTCTACCTGTGGTTGCCTGTTCTGAGGCACAACATCAACTGGTAGACTAATTTCAGCCTCGCGTGATCATCTTTCGGACACTATTGCCCTATGTTAGTATACTCTTTATGTACAAGAACCCTAGGAGAACAATCTCTTTAGATTCTAATATTCAATCTCGCCTTTTTGTGATTTCTTGTTCAATGTCTCCAAAGTAAAGATCAACCTATTAACAATGAGTGCCAATATTATTAAATCTATTTACATTCGACTGTAAAATGTGTTGATAAACTTATCAATTTACCTCATCAGAGTTTAGGATTCTTGCTCTTTGGAGCATTTCTTCCAATAAAGATTTCACCAATTCGATGCTACAATTGCTCTTTATTTTGACTGTTCCATATGCAATTCTAAATTAAAATACGTAATAAGAAATCACATTTCATACTCGCATTAATATATGAATATAGATGAGTGATTACCGATCTGTATGAGCTAGGTTTGACTACTCTGCCAACATCAATGAAATCGAAAAGATACTGCCAAAATAAGAACATAAATATATAGGTTAGTAACTTGCATTAAGCACAGGACTAAAAACTGCACGTCAACTATTTACTAAAGAAGCCATACGTGTAATTTATCAGTCCTAAAAAACCGTCGACCACGACGGCTTCCATCAGGCATCCTCACGAGAAGGGTCACACCATTTTGATCATCAGATGCTGGTTCTTTAGGATGTGAAGCTTCCTTTGCTGCGAACTGCCTCTCAACTTCCTACAAACAGAAAGCAAAAAGTTCTTGAATATTATACTCAGCTAAAGAAACAATGCCAAAAACACTTGGTATAATAAACGTTTTTGGCTAATCAAGCATATTGCTGAGAAATAATGACCAGCCATTACCTGTTCTTCTTCCAACTTTCGTTGCGCCTCTTCCTCCTTTAGCCTTTCTTCTTCCATAGCAGTTTCTTGATGAAAATGGAGCACAAACCTTCAAGGATAAAGAGACTGCATGTTCAAGTTCAGGATCGTCTACCTGTGGTTGCCTGTTCTGAGGCACAACATCAACTGGTAGACTAATTTCAGCCTCGCATGATCATCTTTCGGACACTATTGCCCTATGTTAGTATACTCTTTATGTGCAAGAACCCTAGGAGAGCAAGCTCTTTAGATTCTAATATTCAATCTCGCCTTTTTGTGATTTCTTGTTCAATGTCTCCAAAGTAAAGATCAACCTAATAAGTAATAACAATGAGTGCCAATATTATTAAATCTATTTACATTCGACTGTAAAATGTGTTGATAAGCTTATCAATTTACCTCATCAGAGTTTAGGATATTCATTTACATATGTGTTACTCATGTATTCTACCTTTGCTCGTGTTACTGTTCATTCAAGAATTGATCGTATACAAAACATGTTTCCACCCGTTTTTACTCTAATCTATTAAACCTGTTAAAAATTATCTTTTTCTTTCAACATTCCAATCCTGTTAAAAATTATCTTTTTCTGTCAATATTATTTTTAGAAAAACTTGAGGATAAGTAAATTAACATTGTTGGTAAAACAAACATACTTGTTGTTTAAGAGCTGTTAGATGTGCTTGCTTTCTCATTCTCGAGCGCCCATACGGAAACACAAGTAAATATGTTATCAAAAAAAAAAAAAAAAAAAAAGGATAAAAAAAAGAAGCAATTCAAGTGTTTCTCTGAAAATCATATCAGGAACGCAGCCAATCAGTCACGTAGGAAGTAACAATTTTACTTGCCTTGTACATATTCTCTTTGTGCCTCAATTTCCATCTGCACAACAAAATACCGAATTTCTGTTATTGTATTGTATCCATAACAAAAGTCCGAAAACATAATGGGAAATCATAAATTTTCCGGCAAGTATTACGTTTCCGGAGATACCTACAACTCGTACAGATAACTAATTGTAGGGTTTACATAGTGTAAATCGGATGACTAAACTGTAACCCTCCTAAAGAAACACAATATGCAATACAAAACAAAGATACACAACATAAAGTAACCTTTAAACATAAATTAAAAAAGTACCCTGAATGTTTGTTGAATAAGAGAGAGTCCTTGATGCGTTCATATCTCTCGCTATTCCAATCTCTTCTAATACACTCATAAGACTTTGCTCCTGGTCTACGCATCTTCAAAGTCGTCACAAACTACAACCAACAAAACCCCTCGTGTAATCTTTGGTGATGATGAACGTAGCCCAAAATTTTGGAGCCTATAATAAATAATGAAAAATAGTATAAAATTGTTAGCTTTCCTTAAAAATCAATTTCTTTTTCGTAGGATATACAAATTGTTAAAGAAAAATTGGTATTGACCTTAGTCTTTTGAACGTTTATGGGAACCTAAGGCCGATGTCCTCATCACCTTTGGCCTATGACACAACCAACAAACATCCACTTCATAAACTTATTGAAGACCAAATAATCAAATGAAACTCATACCTGAAAAAGTCTGTATCGTCGTAGGATGGGTCATGCCTTTCGTAATAGTCTAGTACTGATAATCTAGACTAACAAAGAAAGAGCACCTTGTCAGATCAAGCCTTTGCAAGTACCTCTTAAACGTGCCTGTGTGATGCAAATTCAGCAAGACCCTCATCAAACTCAAATGTATCTGAATCCCAGTTATTCGTATGGAGTTTTGACCTTTTAATTTGAAATAATATAATAAAACGTTTAAATGAACTTTCATATCGTTACAAAACATATACTTTCCCAGTAGCAACACCAAATAAGCAACAAACATGAAGTCAAAATACCTTAGGCTGCAGTTCCACAGAATCTGCAAACTGAGCATCACCTGCGACTGCTTCACTGTTTCTTGGATGGAACCTTACAGCGCGGAAGGGTTTGCGCTGCCATTTGATGTATTTATTTAGGGTCATTGTTTACATTTGCAATCGTTGTTGGACCTTTATCATTTCTGATACTCCTCAGTTTGTTCAACCCACACCAGCTCACGATATGTTAAAAGCGTTCCAGTTCTTCTCTGCTCCAGTGTGGTCCATAGCATGTTCAGCTGTTTCTGGAAAGAATACGGGCAGTGGTTGTGTTGTCAGCAACCAAAAATTGGATGATGTGCTAATTTCATTTTTCTATCTAATAATCAGGAGACGTATGAAAATGCAATGTTGTTTATTGAGGCGTACCTTACTAATGCATGAGTGTAAAACATAGAATTGATATCGATCCTTGGTTACATGGAATGAAGGGTCGTTATTCTTTAAACTTTATACTTCTATCCTGATCTCAATCTGGTGTTTCCTCTGCAGATTATGAGGTCGCATATACCATATACTTGCACACTTTAAAGCGCGTTATCCATGACCCGTTGATAACATTCCAAAACCTTCAGTCTCCCAGGGGGTGTAGAAAATGACAGGAAGGAACCTATAAACAAAAATTTAGATCGCGTCATGCGTCAATAAAAGGCTAGAAGAGTGTCTATTAAATTAAAGCTTCAAGCACCTACCTGCAAGGCATTTTGGAATGTAGCCTTATCCCAACGTGTCTCTTTTCTAGACCAACTTGATATAGATATGTTAAGGCAACTCGTTGTTATGAATCATAAACCAAAATGGTTCAACATACGATTTGCTAAAAGTACTTGAACCCACCAAAATGTAGTTAAAGATATGAGTAGCAGATATATGGCCACTGGTTAAACACTTCATGTAGTTAAACAATTCATGTAATTAAACAATTTATGTAGTTAAAGGTATCCGTTGTCGATGCGTCAATCGACCCAACCCACTTAAGCCACCCCCTGAAGCCAGACCTCGAACCTACCCCCTGCACCAATGCCCTGAACCGCTCAATATACGATTTTGTACACATAAACTATAGTCCAAAACTCCAAATCATTGTAAGATTACTTATGGAGTTGCTACAATATCAATAGGTATCAAATTACATTCACGTACAGTTAATTATAAATTTATCTTACCAAGAATGGTTATTCGAAGCTTTTCGTAGTGGTCTCCTATAGCATGGACACATGACCACTAACCAATAGCGCAAAAACATTGGGCAGCAGGTAATGTTGCATCGCGCACGGATAAGTGCTATATTAGCCACAAAAAACGTGAAGTAGATAGATAGTGTTCATACATAATTTAGTTACCTTTCATTATAGCAGGCCCGCGTAGCCAAAGTTCACCCGTATTTCCTGGAGGACGATATAATTAACCACAGAAAAACGAAAATCAACATAAACTAAGCCTCACATATTATGCAAATCCCCCTTGTGAACCTCATAAACAGCTTCCGCATAACATACATCTACAAAGTAACAAAATTAAAAACCCAAATCAGAAATGACAGTTTACAGGAAAAAAACCCTTTATCTGGATTTTTGAAGGAAAAAAAACCCTTTAACTGAACATAATTCTACAAAATAAGAAAGGTGCTACCTTGCGACACCCGAGTGGCTGCAGCGTGATGAATGGTCCCCGACTGGAAGTCCAAAATAACTAATCTGCGTATCGTCCCTGAAACACTAAAATGGAAGCAAACTAACAGGACCTAAATTACTTGTCAAATGGAAATACCAAACATAAATTACACTTACATTAGCATTGGGATAATGCATTATTAAAGTTTAGCAAAACACAATTCTGATAAAAGATTATCAAACAAAAGTACAAATGATTTATACCGGAACTTCCCAGTGGTGTCCTGCTTGATACAATCTGGCATGGTTCCTTCACGTGTCCAGCTGTTCTTTATGGAGTCGTAAACTTCATACTCACCATTAGTGGCAAGCCACATGATACTGTAAGCCCCGTTACCTAATTTCTCGTTCATAATCATCCCAACAGCTACTCTCGACCTGATTTTAGCCAATCTAGCAGGCAATTCTTTGAAAGAGTTAGTTAGAGGATTACATACATAGAAGCTCCTATGTCCGATATCAAGAAAACAAAGTAGACCACCAGCTGAAGCCACAGGCAAGACAATCATTTTTGTGGGTATTTTAGGAATAATAGGGTGGTGCCATTTTCTTGAAACGGGATCATACATAGCTCCTAAATTGACAATTTCATGAGTTATGGTATAAAACCAACTTTGTCGTGGAAAAAACTGAGCACACTGAAGTGCAAAACTGCTGGAATTCAGTAACGAATTCCAATTCTGGCAAACTGATCTGAAACGGAAGAACGTGGCAATTGGAAGTCTTGCAATGACCGCTTCGTATATATAGTATGTGACGTCCTAGATAAACCGAAAAATATCCCACTCACTTTCCATACATCGGATCGTGATCATATACTATGTGACGTCCTAGATAAAAACAGTTGACGAATTCAAGACAGACCATGTTACCAGCCAAACGTCTTTCTAGAATCCAATAGTCATAGATGGATGATATTTACAGTATTAAATCTAAGGTGATCAGCTCCTTAGAGATTTTGCTAGCTTTCACTTTTAAGGATGCCTCAATTTATCATTGCATTGGCCTTCGAGTACATCAAACTTTGAGAATAAACACACCAAACGTCTTTCTAAAGTCAATCCGTTAATTGAAAAGAAAAAAAAGAAAAAAAAAACATAATAATGCATACATCAAAACGAAATTTGTTTTGCAATGCAAGCCATACTAATCATGGGATTGATCAAGTTACGGAACAAAAGTAAGATATGACCATTACTACTTCCTATGTCCACCACTAAAGGCAACTTTGTAAATCTTTGTTCAAAGAAGAAGTGACGTCCTAGATCCATGCATGCACACAAATCAACATGTGTTCAAAGAAGAAGTCTAACCTGCAAAGACAATGTCTAACCTCAAAAAAGCTGCAAACAAACCAACATATGCATACACGGTAACAAAGTTTCATCATAAGGGTTTTGAGGGAAAAGAGGCATACCTTTTTCTATCAAAAAAAATGGGTCATATGATCCATTGTTTATACTCTGAGATACCTGCACAAAAACACATTAAAAATCAATGAAACCCTAAATCGTATTTGCTACAAACCTGAATTGTCTGTCGATGATGTTTGGTCTGTTCTATTCTGATAGTCCATTATTGTATCATGCATGGTACCTGTAAACATAAACAACTAAACATACAGCCTTTAGGGAATCATATTAGGGTATAATAAGTATATTAGGGTTCTGTAAAAAATATATAATGAATGAATTAAGAAAAATATATATTTAAAGAAAAGATATGTATAATAAGTTTTTAAAGAGATAATTACTTAATATAATTTTTGTAGATAAATTGTATTTAGTATAAGATTCCAATAAAATTATAGCCATTTATAGATTATAATATGCAACATAATTATCAAAATAACTTGTTGCCTAAGTAGTAAACACACAAGTTATTTATCAAAACAACCAAGGTTCAATCCTTGCAAGACACCTTTTTTATAAACAATTTTCAAAAACATTGCATAAAAATCCAAAATTTATAAAAATAATTATTAAAATTCAGGAAAAATCCGAAATTCATATAAAAAAATATTAAAAATTAAATATTTACAATTATTGCTTAGGTGGATTAATAAATTGCTTAGTTGGACCAAAAATGCTTATGTGGCATTGAGGTGGCATTGAGGTGGCATTGAGGTGTCATTGAGGTGGCATTGAGGTGGCATTAATGTCAAATGCCTCCTGTTATATATATATATATATATATATATATATATATATATATATATATATATATATATATATATATATATTATTTTTTTGCAACTAAAAATACAAGAAAATAAATAAGTTATCCCCTCACTTGAGATGAATCATATGTGAGGAAGATGGGGGGGGGGGGGTCTTCAATGATCTTCAAAAATATGTCTTTAATGTAGGTGTGATTTCTGAATCTGTCACTCGAACCTCAAACTTGGGCAAACGACAACTTCCCAATCATAAAACCAAGACTACACGGTAGGCTATGGCAAATAGGTGTAAACGATAAAAATTGTAATTTGGGTTAAGAAACGAAATATTGGCTCGGAAGGGTGTATCTAGGGATATCTTGCACTAAAGGTGAGTGCAACAAAAGGGTTTATCACGGGAGGTCGAAAATTCGAGGTGACTAATCGATAATTACACACAATATTACACATATGGACTGTTTTGGTGTAAATCCTAAAAATATTGCCTACTTGAACTATCTATCCCAAATGCACCAAGAAAACTCAATGCACTACTCGTCTATGGTCTCGAAATGATGTAAAGGCCAAGTTCTAGAGTTTACAATACTACCGGCACACTCAATATTTGGTGGATTTATGTCATATGAGAGAACGGACAGGCTGAACCTCACCAATGGAAGGGTTGTTGTGTGCTCGGCTAAAGTCTATTCTAGTTAGGTTATGTAACATATTGGATTTCACAAACACATTATATCACTAACACAAGAGGCGTACAAGATGATTTCTAGAGATAGAAAGTTAGAGGTTTAGGGAACTTTAGTGAGAGAAAGAAAAATCTTATTATGAGCTCCAACTCTCTACCTTGGGAGGTAGAGAGTATTTATAGTCTTACAATAAAACGCCACCTGACGGGCTGTGGATCAGGCATACAGTGGGTAAGGACCCGTCCGTCCTCCACGGTGTTACCTAACTAAATACTACTTAACATTAAATAACTACGACTACGAGCTTTCTAACGATTACATATACTTGAGGTGACCGACACTTTAACACCTGGATTTTCCATATCCTAACAATCTCCCCCTAAGGGAGGTCACCTCAAACACACATTACAATTACATAGAATACAAACAACTATTATATTGAAATTGTTCTTGGATTCTTGTTCATGCTCTTTGTTTTGTAGCTCGTAGTCTTTAATCCTTCATTATTGCATGTTTGGATAATCTGAGTGGAGGTCTTTAACTGATCCACGTGATACTGAGTTTTGAGCCAGCTTTGAGATCATTAGCCACAGTAAATCTCTGACTCATCCATTATGGTGTTGTGACATTTGGACCGACATGGTCACATTCTGGATCATGATATATTCTTATCAGAGTAGCAGAAGCTTTCGTTGATTCATGATATTGGCATCAGCGTAGCAGAAGCATGGAGTGATAATATCAGAGTCATTGATGTACTAATCATCATTTCTTTGGAAATGAATGTGTTGTGTGAGCATGCGGCTATGGATTGACCGCTTCATTCTGATCAGCTGCAAACGTCGGGTGTTCCTGCATAAAACAGTTAGCAATAAAGTGCACAAGA
This sequence comes from Chrysanthemum seticuspe, assembly GCA_019973895.1. Lineage (NCBI taxonomy): Eukaryota > Viridiplantae > Streptophyta > Magnoliopsida > Asterales > Asteraceae > Chrysanthemum > Chrysanthemum seticuspe. The sequence goes on from BPTQ01000009.1 coordinate 152,565,457, forward strand.
GTGTCTTTGATCACTTTTGTAGAATTTAGGAACACGGCCCATGGTTCCTCGTTGATCAGTACAAGTACTGCCTGTGATCAGGTAAAATTCCGAAGAATTTCCTTGACAGGGTTTCGCAGCTGCTCTAGCTGTTCTCAAACCGGAACGTCTCAAAGAAGACAACACGGAGTGAGTGAACCAGCGAATTGAGATTCACTGATTGATAAAAAGAGATTTAAAAAACAATCGTGTATCGCTCGATAGAAATTGTTTTTGCAATACAACGAAGGTTTTAATGAAAATCAATTATCAATCATAAACACCTTTTATTTTGAAATATTTGTACACAGTCGACGTGCTAAAGAAAAGAGTTTTTAAGCACAACGACCGGTTTTTCAACGGTATCCGTCAATCCTTAACCTAAACCAGGATTGGTTCAAAAGATTGAATCGCCCCATTGTTTCTGCTCAGTTGTCACATGGTTGATCTATTGAATAGATCTCACATGCCACCCACCAGGAGCTTGTTTGATGTTGGCTCCAGAAGGCTTTCCATCTTCATTGTGAGTATGTTGGCATACTACTCAGATGTTCTGGCAATACCACAAGGATAATGCGTAGGACTCATAAGATATAATCTCTCTTTCCACATTGTGTGAAACATAGAGTCTTCATTCAAAGTGTCCTAAAGAGATTTATAGATGATCTCGAGGCTCTAGACTCAATTGTACATATTTGGTTCCTATGTCGGAGACTAGGGAGAGGGTCTCCTTCTTCAATATCAACAATCTCTAAGAGAAAGTCGATAGATTAAATCGGTTCCCCGTAAGAATGAAACAAGTCCTTTAAAGAGAAACTTGAGTGGCTTGGGAAGTTGTAGTGCAGTGCGTCACTGGGTCCATGACGTCTTGTCTTCAATACCGATGTTACCTTGGTAACCACCAGTAGCATATGAATTGAACCCGGTTTCTGCCCTAAGGTTGAATAAATGGAGGGCTATTTATTTTCACCCTTTTTCACATTTAGTTTCTTTTTCATTCTTCAACCCCTTCAGTGCTTACCGAAACTTCATAACTAGAACCTTGTTGGGTTTATTCCAGTACTAGCTCATATTCAGTCCGCACTCTTCTCATATCTCATTTTTCTCCTTTTTTCAATATACCTAAGGACTTTACACTATCAAGTGGTTTTTTTTTTGTCCCTGGGTAGATCCATCCGGTTCTGGCGGATCATTGGACCTCAACCTAACCTTATCATCCTTATATCACCATGCATAAAGTAAAGTTGGTCGGTCTTTTGAAATAGTTCTTTCGCCTTGAAACCAATTGAAAACCATTTGAAAATCAATCAAGATACTTGCGATATAAAATCAAAGTATTTTGTATCTTAATTGTTTTGATATTTTAGAAATGCTCCCCCTCAACATATGCATAAAATTCAGAAATTGTTTAGCACATGGAGGCAATAGATCTTTGAAATCGTTAGATTAAGAATGAAGGGTCCAATCTTTTGATTAACATTTTCTAAAATGCTCATCATCACTTCCCAATCAATTTGAGTAGATAAAAACGTTTTGAGGAAGGATGAGGTTTTCAAAAGTTTTCTCCCCCTCAATATGTGCCTCGAAGTTTGAAAGAGTTTTGCACATATTAGAGGGAACCTGCACTTAGAGACAATTCAATCACGTTTCAATAATTTAAGGTTTAAAGTGGATGCTCCCCCTCAACATGTGCATGGAAAATTTGAAATCGTTTGTCACATGCGGGGAGGAAAACTTGTTAAACACTTATGAACCCATTTATCGAATTATCAATTTAAATCCAATTTAAATCACAAATTCTCCACCGATCACAATTTTCAAAACATTTGATATTTGAGATCTCTTGTTGATTTAAATTGATTTTGAAAGCTTTTAAGGAGAATTGTGACTTAATTATGAAAACAGTTTTAACTGATAAGGATCGGATTTTGAGACTATTAACTCCATAGATTAAACATGCATGATTTTCTTTTGAAAACAATTGTATGACAAATAACCTTTTGATTTAATTGAAATCATTCTCCCCTGATGAGTGTCTAAATACTCATCATTTTTGTACTATTTAGAAGGCCAAAAACATCTGAAAACACTCAGAAACACATCAAAATGATAAAAATATCACAAACAAGTGTTTTATATGTTTTAAATGCAAAAACATCAAAATCTGGTGAAAAACGTATCAAGTTTGCATAATTGGCAGTTTTAGTCCCCCAAGTTATAAAAGTTGTCAAAACTAGTCCCTGGTAATTCAAAAACTTGTAAAAAGTCAATTAAGGTCCATAAGATTCAAAAGTTGTCAAAACAAACCCTTTAAAGTTCAAAAATCACAAAATGACAACTTTAGTCCCTAAACTTTGAAAATTGTCAAATATAGTCCTTGGTTAATTTAAAAAGTGAAAATTATCAAATTTTAACCTTGTACTATTAATAAATGACAAGAATGGTCCTTATGATAAACTTTTGTAAAATTACATCTTTGGTCCCTTAAGTTTCAAAAATGACATAAAAGGTCCTTGGAATTATAAAAAAATGGGATTTTATCACTAATGGTCCTTGTACTATTAATGAATGGCAAGTTAGGCCCTTGTATTAACTTTGGTATAATGGCAGGTTTAGTCCTTCAAATTGGCAGAATTACATATTTGGTCCTTGGGCTTGTTATTACTACCAAACCAAACGGATCCTATATTAAACTAAAGCCCAAAACCAAATCCAAGTCCAAAACACAACCCAGCTTATCCCAGGCCCAAATCCAGTTAACCCGACCCAGTGTTTAAAAACAAAACCCGCGCTCAACTGTTCATCCTCTTCCTCTCCACCTGTATCCACTCACCTCCCTCCACCTGCTCACTACCACCTGTCCACTCACTTTCACCAACTCCCCAGCTATGTACTAACCCCCCTCCACCTTGCAAGCCCACTCACTACCTCAATTAATGCAAAGAACCTGCCCAAGACTTTTTTGGCGCCAAAAGTAAAATTGATGGCTAGGATGTATTACAGAGATCCAATGGTGGTGGGATAAACTCAGAAGCATGTGGGGAGCCTAAAAAGGCTATAAAGAAAGAAAAAGAAGGAGAGGAGAAGGCAAGTAGTGTAGTTTTAGTTTAGTTGATTTCGTTTTAATTAGTTTTCAAATTCCAGTGTTTGTTTAAGCTCTCTAGTACTTTATTTAAATGTTTTCAGTGTAAATGAATGTATTTTAGTTATCAATTCCAAGTTTTAATCTAATTTTCAAGTTTATGAAATTTCCTTATTCAAATTCTTAATATATTCCACTGTTGATTGTAGTTGTTTCTAAGAACCTTAAAGCTCATATAAGCTCTCTCTTAAGCTCTTATAAGCTTTAGAGAATCTTAAAAGTCAGTTTACATTTGTAATTCAAAATTACCAAAAATACCAAATAAATTAGCTAAAAATAAAAATCTATGGGGCAATGATCAAGAGACTGAAGCAGTGTTGAAAATGGATTGCTTTTGGGTATAAAGCTTCTTGGGAAGCTATAGGAAGTTGTTTCAGACCTTGGTTCTCAGTCTTACCTTGGAAACCAATTTGTAAGCCTTTTGCTCAATCTTGGTACTTCACTTATCTATGTTGTTAATGTTGTTATTCTATGTTTCTTCAGTCTTAATAAATGATAAAATAAGGTCTGTGATCCATGGCAATGTCTTAATCTGTGTTTTGCTTTGAAAATTATCAAAACAATCTCATAAAAGACTGTTTGGATTTGCTCAGTTAACTGAGCTTAAGGCTAGTTGAGTTGTTGTCTGTACTTGTTTCATGTCACTTTAGTATCTAATAGTTCAATTCAGTCATAAAATTCAGTCCTTGTTCATTAAAAAGTCAAAATCAACTTAATTCTGTCCTAGATCATAACTGTTAGGATTTTAGACTGCATAACTCATCAAATTAGCTTATAACTTGTTAAAATAGCTTAAACTCACCTTAGCATAGCTTATTATAACATAATCATTCATAAAAATCAATTACAAGTTCATATTAGTCAAACTGCATGTGTTATAAAAAAGGTCAAAATAGTGAAAAACAGGTTTTTGCAAAATTTTGTTGATGTCTCATGTGTTCAATTCTGGATCAAATTCAATGAGACTTGGACATTTGCAAGATAAGCTGGTCTAGTTTAACAATCTCATATTTGTTTTCCTTGTACCATATGTCAATAAGCCTTTAATCAGCTTCCAAGAAGGCCTAAAATGCCCTGTGCACACTCAGTGTATGCACAGGCATCTTGCAGCTTGTTCACAAGCTTCATTCAAGCTTGTGAGGAGCTGGTTTTTGGTTCTTGTGTAGTTAGCCAGGTCTAATTTAAGTCCCTATATCTGTTTTTCCATTTAGCTTAATTATTTAGCTTATGCAATAGCTTAAAGGTGCTACCTGATCACTGTTTTTCATTAATAATCCAATAAGCTCAAATACAATTTAAGCTTCTGTAGTGATCTAGAGTACTGTTAAATGGTTAAGATAGGTTTAATATAGCATTAGTTAGCTTATGTGTTCAGCTGGTACTCTGTGGTGGCTTTTAGCTTATTTTGGATTGCTTATTAATAAGCAGTTACAAAGCAGTTGTTTTTTTCTCCAAATAAGCATATGTTTTTATATTTTTTATAAACTTAGAATAATATTTTAGCATTTTCCTGAATTTTTCAGATTTTTCCATCATTGTTTTCTATTTTTCTTTATTTAAACTAGTTTTTAATCCTTTTTAAATAGCTTTTAATACAAATAAATCAGAAAAAGCTTAAAAAAATATGTTTTCAATTTTCCTAGATTAAGATAAATATAAAAGTCATAAAAAATATTTTTCCATAATTTTCTTGGTTTAAATAGTATTTTCTAGCATTTTAATTAGTTTTAAATAGTTTTAAATTAATAATAAATACATAAAAAGTCTAAAAAAATATATTTTCAGTTTTAAAATAAGTTTTATCATATTTTAGATTTTTCTAAGTTATAATTTCATTTTTCTAGGTTAATTTTGTATTTTCTTATATTTTAGTGCATTTTAAATACTTAATAAATAGTTTTTAATTAATAATAATTAAATAAATAGTTTTAAAAATAATTTTCTTTTTCTAAAAATTTTCTTTTATTATTAGGATTGTAAAAATATCATTTTTATATTTGTAGGCCTTTTATTTCTTAAAACTCACGTTTTATTTTGTACGTTTACGTAATTTTATTTAAACGTACGTTTTAGGTTCTAAACGTTCATCATTGTAAAAATAGTGATAGCGTTTATTTAATATATTTTAACTTTTTAATTTCTTTTAATTTGCATTTAAGTCGCTGTAATTTATTAATCTTTTCTTTAGGTAATTATCTATCAAAAACCTTACTGATCACTATCCTTAGTGATCATTCTATCATCTGATCAAGTGTTTATACACCAATTCATCCTCCGTGGGACTTAACGACCCAGGAATCCACTGTATTCCTCTGATCTAAATTGCATTTGGTGTTTGAGCTGTTTTAAGTTTATTACGGTTGGCCATTCACAAGTGGCTAGCTTGAGTGATTAAACTTGACGGTTTTGCACCGATCAAATTTTGGCGCCGCTGCTGGGAAGGCTGTAAGCGTGTTTTAAGCATTTTCAGACCCGTACTTGCACATATTCCATCGTTTGTAAACAGTTTTTTTGTAAAGTTATCAAATTCAAAAAGTTCATTAACACTTTTCCTAAAGTGTTAACAACACCAAAAATATTTTCATTCTTTGTTTTTATGGCATGTTTATCCAAAAAATCCAAAAATATTCATCTTTACCCTCCTACCCTTTTTGATTCTTTATTCCTTTACCCTCTATCCATTTGATTCTAACTTCTTCTATTCTTATGGAATCTCTCGACTACGACGAATTCTGGAACGAAGTTGAAAAACTTCCTACTTTATCACAAATGTCAAGAATTCGTGTAGTTCATGATGATCCATTGATTCTGCGTAGGGAAATGGAACGAGAAACCGGGGTGACAAAGGACCAGGTACGTCCATCTGATAATGGAGGTGCTAAATACGTCCAACCTACGGTTATCCAAAGATCTAATCCCTCGATTGCTCCTAAGCCGTCTAAAATTGATCCTACACTTTCACGATTTACGGTTAAAAGCAAACATGCAGAATTTAGACCGGTGACTAGCAAGAATGACTTGCCTAATCTTCACGTTTCCCAAGAACCAGAACCGGAGACCATAACGGAAGTGGTGGAAATTTCTAGCTCTCAGAGCACGCCACTTGTCCCACCTCCGGATTTTTCAAAATGTTCTTCGAGTCTTAATAGTCATTCGGATCACCATGTTGGTTTTGTTGATTCTTTGAATGAACCGATTCCTTCTCATAACTCTCAAATAGAAGCGTTTATTCCTTGTGTCGGTTGTGGTGAGCCTCTTTTTGGTTCACCATGTAGCTGGTGTACGTGTGTACAGTGTGGTAATGATATTCGTAACAGGAGTTGTTTGTTTTGTGGTTCGAGGAATTCATTTGATTATGATCCTAATCCGAACTCATTAAACGACCCCTTAAATTTTTCCAACTACCCACCACAGCCCGACTTATCTTCATATAATCAACAATGCTGCTGTGAATTTTGTGGAGGTCCTCACCAAGGATTTGAGTGTCAATCCGGAAATACGTTTGTCTATGAACAGTTTTCCGGTGATGCTCAGAACTTTGGTTATGACCAATATCCATATGATTCACCAATCCAGGCTCAACAGTTTTACTGTTGTGAGAACTGTGGAGGTCCCCATTTCAGCTCTGATTGTCAAACAGGGAATCCATTTCCTTGTAACAATTACGACTATCCATATCACGACCAACCTCCACAGTGCCAAATAACTCAAACTCCTCAGCAAACCCAACAAGACACTTATCTAGAGCTTCTGGAGTCAGTGAAAAGAACTGAGGAGTTGAGTAAAACAACATTTCATAATGTTCCCAGTTTTTCTTGTGTATATTGTGGGGGTCCTCATGATGATTATCAATGTCAACCTTCCGGTTTTGACAAATCTCCACTCCCACAATGTCCCGTCATTCAAAATTCACATGAGAAATCCATGGAAGAATTGCTAGCTGAAGAGCAGGCTGCTAAAATAAATTCCCAAATTGCTTTTGAAAAATCTATTAGGGAATTAATTGCAAAAGAAAAAGCAGCCAGATCTAGCTCTCAATTTCATTTTATTCCTGATGACAGTGATGATGAGGATGCACTTGGTATCCTACAATTTTATAAAGATTCATCAAGTTCATCAGTTGATATTCCAGCAGTTGAGATTCATTCTCAAGCAACTGCCATCACACCCGATATTCCCACTCACTCTCTGAGCATGGGGGACGAGCATTTTGACACTGTTCCTGAAAAGGAATCGGACGAATTCATAAAGTCTAGTGTTGAGGACCTTGTCCCAATCTCGAGAGAGTCATAGGGAATTCTTGACCATGTGTGTGATATCCCTCCTCCTCTTGTCTTCCAAAATGATCATATTGAGATGTTCTCTGATTCTGATGAGGACTATTCTTTATCTTGTGGAGACATAAGTTATGTGGGGGAATTACCTTCTGAGCCTGTCAGCTTAGGAGAAGAGAATGATGAAGAAATAATCCAAGACGAAGCTCTTCGTCTTACATTATTGAATGTTAATCTTCTCGTTTCTAGAATCGAGGCTTTTAATGAAAAGCCTACTTCATATCCTATCCCCTTTGAGGATAGTGAACTTTTGTTCAATGATTCTATTCCTGAATTGCAAACGTTCCATTTTGATCATATGGGAGAGAAGATTAGTGGTATTACCACTTCTCATTCTCATAATTCTCTCCCCGATTATGAATCATTCACTTTTGATGAGTTCCCCAGTGAACTCAGTCAAATCAATCCTGAATATGAATCATTCTCCTTTGAGGAGTTCTCCTGTGAACTCACTCATATCATATCTCTACCGGAGTATGATAACTTCTACTTTGATCTAGACACACCCGGGATATGTCTAGACCAATTGAGCTTAAAAGATGAAATTCATGCTATCATGAATTCCCCTTCTGATGATGATGAGTTAGTCAAGATTATTATCATGACTTTCTTTCTCTTCTTTACCTATCCCGTGGCTTCTCCTGTTCTTCACTCCTTCGGGAATGAAGACACTATCTTTGATCCCGGCATTTTCATTTATCATTTATGAGCCGGTTCTATGTATATCTCATCGGTGTGGAACTTTCACGTACTTCAATGTTTATACAAACATCTTGAATGAAAGTCCGATGGAGATTGTTTCTTCCACTTACTTCCCCATGAACCAATTAATTCTGGGTCGAGTCAAGCTAGCGACTCGGTAATCAAAAACAGTAGTTAAACATGGGTTTTCACCCGTGTGTACCACCTTAGTGTGGGGGAGATGCCCCACATGTTGTATATAGACCTTGATAACGCTACACGCGTCGTTCGGGGTCAAAGGAACTTCCTTTTCTTCGAGCAAGTTTTATAACACCCTAGGCAGTGAACCTAATCGTTGTAGTGTAGTAATTAGGGTAAGCCACGGGTATTGATATCGTTCTCTAGGGGAATAGGAATGCTAGTAGGGAGTTACTACGCTAAGGTTAAGGTTGAGGAAGATTATTTTTTATCTTTTTATATTTTATGAAAATGGAAAGGTACGAATCTCGGGTATTGGATTTGGGGGGGTTGGTATTTCTACCGATTACTCTACTATTATCTAATTATCTAAACTAAGGTTGTGGGAGTCTATGTCTAATTAATGTGTGCTCGTATGATAGTTTAAAGATGTGTTTACTTAGTTTGTATTACTCCTTAATTATCTCCTATTAATGGTTGAGTGTCACGTCTTATTCCTAGTTGCGTTGTGTTTCTAAAGTTGTAGGGTATGCGTTTCTCCCTAACCCTTTGAACTTACCAAAGGGTCTTGTCTACAAATCCACTTAGAGATTATAGACTCCTACTCTAAGGCGCTCTTCGGATGGTTTAGCCTACAATCACTCAAGTAATCATACTCTAAGGTTCACAAAGATGAATCAAGCATTAAGTACACAACGAATGACCTATCGCATTACTAGATCATTAATCAACTAAGATAAGAAACAACCAATCAATATTCAATAATTAAGTTTCATACTTCCTAAGCAAACACACAAATAAATTAGCCGGACATGGAGAACATGCAAGCATACACACAAATAATCAAAGACATAATTGAATTAATGAAGCAAAGACTTATCTTGGTGTAAGATAGGGTTAAAAACCCTAAAATACTGTACAAGACACCTTAGGTTCGGTTTTAGGTTTTTACTCCAAAGACTCTTCACACAAAGACTGAAAAATTCGGATTCTATATATAAGATTACAATTGCGACGGCGTCACCTTATGTTTAGTGACGCCGTCGTGTCGCCGCCATTAGGGTTTCGTCTTGGCCACGTTAACCTTGCAACGGCGTCACCTTATGTCCGTGACGCCGTCCTCTTCAGCTTCTGACGTCGTCTGGATCGCATCTAGGCCGTCTGAGTAGCGACGGCCTACTCTTTCACAACTAGACGCCGTCCCTTGAAAACACGAGTTTTGAGTTCTGACCCGTCACAATAATTCTCCGACGGCGTCGCAACTAGCTCCTGACGCCGTCGCCTTCTACATTCAGCGACTGTGAGTGTCTCGATTTCGACTTTGGCCATTTTCTTCATATATTCGCGCCTTTTCGTCCAAATAAGTGCCATTCCAGCATTTTGCCTTCACGAGACCTAAAAAGTGAAAAGGAACGATATTAAGCAATAACGGATACAAAAGTGATCAAATAAGGACTTAAATGACCCCTCAAAATGGTACCTTTTAAAACCTTATCAAATATCCCTACACTTGTTATTTGCTTGTCCTCAAGCAAATGTGCTTTTAGCCAATTAATTTATAAGTTAGGGGTCATTCAGCATTAATTCAAAACAGTCCACAACACATATAAGCCCCGCAAAAGTCATAACAAGCACGGAAATTACATACTAGCACCTCACATGGGGTGTTTGGATACTCACATCTCTCTCAGGTGTATAAATGAAATATAACAATATAGGAAATGGAAGATAAACACTCATTAACCGGTCCTAGTACATAGATTACCATAGGCTTGAGAATAGATCAAACCTCCATCGCTTTGGCGTAAGCACCTAGGAAAGACTATCAAAGAGGTCTTTTAAAGGGTTGTAACGTTAGGCTTACGGTAAGGAAACAAGGGTTTGGTGGGATAGGCTATTTAGTGGTGGTAAGTCAAAAATCTCTATGTTAAATGCATATAAAGAATGGCGTTGCTAAGCCAAGACTCGACACTTCTAAACTCTAGATAACTGAAATAAACAAACATAAATTTAAAGATAGATGTAGGATGGTAGCCCGTATGTTTTTTTTTTTTTTTTTTTTTTTTTTTCACTCTATTTTTTTTTCTTTTTTTTTCTATTTTTTTTCGATTTTTTTTTTTTTTTTTTTTTTTCATACACTTTTACTCTACCATCCTCTAAGATAACATCAAAATACTAGGGATTTATAAGCATATCCCTACACTTGAGTTTTTATTACTCTAACACTAATTTGACCTGATTTGAAAAGATCAAAACACTTGGGGTACATTATTACGTAAACAAAGGGAATTTGAATTTAACGTTCCCTTCCCGTCATTTCATAAACTTTAACTTTTCCCATGAATCCCAATCATCCCAAAACTGTATACAAAGGATATGACTCGACTTAGCAACTTATGCAAGCAACTAGATAATTGAACTAAGGGTTTAGGGTGATAACAAACATTTGCACTAAAAGTGAGTGCATAAGGGGTAGGCTAAGGCGATTTGGGTGTATATTTGGGGGTGGAGTGTAAACAATGCTCTTCATTGATATTCTGGAAAAACCGAAACATCACGAGAACCGCGAAAAGGATAGGCTCTGAGGGGTTAAGTAGGGGTATCGTGTACTAAAAATGAGTACAACGCAAAGGGTGTGGGGGAATTACTCAACCGAAGTGGAAGAAGTAATTATATTACAGGTATCAAACAAGGGTTATCCTAATGCCTCTTATCATTTAGTTATTCCTAACTACACAAGTGTAGCCTCACTTGCGATCTCGGAATGCATCACAAAACAAGTTCTAGAATCTAATATACTACCGGTTCACACTCTAAGCATTAAAGATGAATGCTTTAATTCCTACTAATCTAAGGGCGATCCTCACATTTTGGGTGGAATTTGGGTGGTAAGGGTTTTTGTGCTAGTCATATAACTTCCTATCCATGAGACGCTTTTGTTAAGACTAATGGCCCACTCCTATATGTCATGAAAAATTTTAAATTTGGTGCCAAAATTACCCTAACCGACATTTTCTCATGGTTTATTACACAATCACAATTGGACAAAGCAAATAGTCAAGGATAAGCATAGTTTCAAAGTTTCCGTTTTATTTTCCCTCCCTACACTTAAACTGAACATTGTCCCCAATGTTCCCCGAAAGTATCAAAGTTATGATAAAAGAATGTAATTAAAAACGAAAGAAACTAATACTCCCCTGATTAGCTCGGTAGGATCCGTGTAAAGTGGTGGTTAAATTCTTTTCCAAGAAGAATTATTGCGTGAAAAGCTCCTTCCAATCTTATGTAACTTCTTCTTGACAAACTAAACCTGCACACTTGAAGAAAACAAACGAAACCTTCGCGTAAAATCGGTGGTAATAATATATAAGACTCGATTTAAACTAGGATATAATGCTTGTGGAATGGATGTTTACAGAATTTCTAAGAAAATTAAGACCTGGAAAATTCCAAAAATTTATAAGTAGCTCAGAAAACGAGAAAAAAGTAATCTGATGTTTTTACTCCTTCCTGACGCCGTCAGGTTGCAATCCTGATGCCGTCAGGTTATCCTGACAAAAACTGGTTTGCGATTTTCTGGAAAAATTTCTGGAAAATTTACATCTTTAGAATTCTGGAAAAATTTCTGCAAAACATCCATTATGACTCGATACAAGCATTTGACTCGAACAAACAAACATATATATCTTTTAGTTAATTGTTATTCTCATGTTTACGTTTCTTTTGAAAACGTGTGTAATCCTCCCTACACTTATCCCTTATGTAAAATACCTTTATATGCAATTAAGACGAAGTTAAAAACAAAATAAAGCATTTTTACAAATTTAAACATGAGGATAGACAATTAATAAAAGATATATGACACTAACAAGCAAACAATTAAGCATGGGTTGCCTCCCACGAAGCGCTTTTCTTTATTTAAGAGTCTTGTAGCTAGACTCATAGTCGTGCTCCTACGTATTCTCACCACCGTTCTCTTGACGGCCTCTAATGGGGGATTCCATGTTGTAGAAGTGTCCTAAAATGCGCTTCTCTAAGAGTTCATCCTCTCCCCATTCGGTCCTGTATTCCGGTCCTAGGCTCAAACAATCCTTGTAGAATCCGAAAATCTTAGCCATAACATAATCAACACCTTTCTCCCTATCCTCATCATTCCTATAATAGACCGATAGTTTAAGTTCCTTTTCATCATTAGAGAGTGACGAAAACTTCTCAATCTTAAACGGCATTTGGTAAGCTATGTCATCGGTCTTATTCTTGAATCGCACTACTCCTAATGAGGGGTCATAGGTCATTCCGGTGCTTTCTATGAAAGGTTTTCCTAGAATAACATGGGACAAGCTAGGGTCTATGGCTGTGCTAATATCATCCACAATTATGAAATCCGTAGGAAACGTGAAACTTCCTACATAAACGGGCAATCCCTTAACTCTACCAAGAAAATTTCAACTAACATTAGGATCATTGGGGTATTGCCTAGTTGGAATAGGCTTCTTCAATATCCAATTGTAGTAGGTGCTAGTCATTATGTTGATTGGGGACTTGCGATCAATGTAAGCTTTTGCCACAAAAAGGTGTCCTATGACACATGGTATGTTAAGATTCCAAGGGTTCCCAAACTTAATTCGAGGACTTTTCCTAACATACATGTGACGGAGGTCACGCACTAAGTGAGGGTGGCGAGATAGTTCTTCTTCCGTAGGAAATTTGTTGAAATAGTCAATGTCTACTTCATCTACTTCCTCGGGTATTTCCTCATCCACAAGTGTATAGTCATCTTCGTCATTTGTTTCATCAGGTTCAACTAAGGCGATGGTATTGACGAATTGGACATACTTTAGCTTGCTTGGATCCTTAATTTCTATGCCTGAAGGCTCGGGAGTTGAGATAGCACTAACCTTCTTATCACTAGCTATGGCTTTCAAAAGGTTGTCTATTTTCCTATCCATCTCGGCTTGTTGATTATTAAAGCGGTCCGAGAGCTTAGCCATTTGGGTTTCTTGGGATGCAGCTAGGTTTTGCAACATCCCTTCAATGTTTTGTTGGTTAGGACCGTTAGGTGGGGGCCATGAGAAATCATTAGAAGTGAATTCTTTGGTTTGTCCCCAGTAGAAATCGGGCTTGCCTTTCCATGCCTCTCGGGTTTCATTGAAATTCCTAGGTCCGGGTGTTGTAGGGAATCTTCCTCCCGTTCCATTAATACGCGAGGATGCGTAGTCAACAGAAGCGTGTTCGGGGGATCAGGTGCTATTGCGCGTGTTATGAGGATCACAAAACGGCTCACATGAGGAGGAAGCTTTGTTCACATGGTGTGAAGACTTAGGATTTTCGTAGGAACTCATGAGGAATTTAACCTGATCTTCAAGTTCGATCATCCTACGGTCGGGAGGAGGCAAGGAGATTGCCTTGACGGTTTTGGGCAGCTCACGGGGGTCATCCCAACTTTCGTTGTCATAGAGGGCAAGGTCCTCTATTATTTCCCATGATTCTTCTGCGGTGAGATCACTAAGTTTTCCACCAGCCGCTTGGTCAATGGATCGCTTAGTGGGAAAGTTGACATGATCATAAAAGATTTGGACTTGGAGCCAAAGATCAATGCCGTGATGAGGGACTTTATGAAGTAAGTCCTTGAATCGGGTCCATGCTTCGTAGAGAGATTCACCTTGACGTTGTTGGAACATCAAGATGTCATTCCTAAGCTTAGTGGTTCTCCCCGGTGGGAAAAATTGAGCAAGGAAGCGAGAAGTAAGATCATCCCAACTTGAGATGGAGCCGGCGGGAAGTCGCTCAAGCCAATTACTAGCTTGGTCCTGTAGAGAGAATTGGAAGAGACGCAGGCGCGTGGTCTCCCGAGTAGTAGCATCAAGGTCGATGGAATCGACGATTTTGAGGAAATCCCTCAGATGCTGATTTGGATCTTCGGAACGAAGTCCATGGAATGCACATCCGTTTTGCACCAACCGGATGGTGTCGGATCGCAGGGCCGTAGTTTGGGCTTGGCCGGGAAGCTCAATGGTGTTCCTATAGCCTAAGTGGCTTGGTCTTGAGTATTCACCAAGAGTACGGGCTCTTGGCGGGTCATTTGGTGGTATGTTGATGAATGGTAGTGGGTTATCACCTTCTATGAGGAAAAGTGATGAGGTTACGAACAAAGGTTACGAAGAAGGGGGATAGACTAAGAGAAAGCTAAAAAATGAGAAAAAATTTACTTGATAGGAATCAAGCAAAGAACCTAAACGAGGTGGACTACTAACTAGCTATTCTATTCCCCGGCAGCGGCGCCAAAAACTTGATAACGCTACACGCGTCGTTCGGGGTCAAAGGAACTTCCTTTTCTTCGAGCAAGTTTTATAACACCCTAGGCAGTGAACCTAATCGTTGTAGTGTAGTAATTAGGGTAAGCCACGGGTATTGATATCGTTCTCTAGGGGAATAGGAATGCTAGTAGGGAGTTACTACGCTAAGGTTAAGGTTGAGGAAGATTATTTTTTATCTTTTTATATTTTATGAAAATGGAAAGGTACGAATCTCGGGTATTGGATTTGGGGGGGTTGGTATTTCTACCGATTACTCTACTATTATCTAATTATCTAAACTAAGGTTGTGGGAGTCTATGTCTAATTAATGTGTGCTCGTATGATAGTTTAAAGATGTGTTTACTTAGTTTGTATTACTCCTTAATTATCTCCTATTAATGGTTGAGTGTCACGTCTTATTCCTAGTTGCGTTGTGTTTCTAAAGTTGTAGGGTATGCGTTTCTCCCTAACTCTTTGAACTTACCAAAGGGTCTTGTCTACAAATCCACTTAGAGATTATAGACTCCTACTCTAAGGCGCTCTTCGGATGGTTTAGCCTACAATCACTCAGGTAATCATACTCTAAGGTTCACAAAGATGAATCAAGCATTAAGTACACAACGAATGACCTATCACATTACTAGATCATTAATCAACTAAGATAAGAAACAACCAATCAATATTCAATAATTAAGTTTCATACTTCCTAAGCAAACACACAAATAAATTAGCCGGACATGGAGAACATGCAAGCATACACACAAATAATCAAAGACATAATTGAATTAATGAAGCAAAGACTTATCTTGGTGTAAGATAGGGTTAAAAACCCTAAAATACTGTACAAGACACCTTAGGTTCGGTTTTAGGTTTTTACTCCAAAGACTCTTCACACAAAGACTGAAAAATTCGGATTCTATATATAAGATTACAATTGCGACGGCGTCACCTTATGTTTAGTGACGCCGTCGTGTCGCCGCCATTAGGGTTTCGTCTTGGCCACGTTAACCTTGCGACGGCGTCACCTTATGTCCGTGACGCCGTCCTCTTCAGCTTCTGACGTCGTCTGGATCGCATCTAGGCCGTCTGAGTAGCGACGGCCTACTCTTTCACAACTAGACGCCGTCCCTTGAAAACACGAGTTTTGAGTTCTGACCCGTCACAATAATTCTCCGACGGCGTCGCAAATAGCTCCTGACGCCGTCGCCTTCTACATTCAGCGACTGTGAGTGTCTCGATTTCGACTTTGGCCATTTTCTTCATATATTCGCGCCTTTTCGTCCAAATAAGTGCCATTCCAGCATTTTGCCTTCACGAGACCTAAAAAGTGAAAAGGAACGATATTAAGCAATAACGGATACAAAAGTGATCAAATAAGAACTTAAATGACCCCTCAAAATGGTACCTTTTAAAACCTTATCAGACCTTATAAATGAATGAAAATTGTAAATATTAAAAAAGAGAATAATTGTTGTGTTTCTACACTTAGCTAGTAATGTTATCTTTTTACGTTCTAAGTTTCGGCATAACAGCCGGTACTTTGAATATTGAGGACAATATTCATTTCTAAGTGTGGGGGGGAAATTCTGGCGAATTTGATCATAAATGTACCCTTTTAGTCCCTTTTTCCCCCAAAAATGGCCAAATTTTAAAATTTTTATTTAGTGGAAGTACTATGTACTAAACACAACAAATGGTAATCAGTCCACCATGTCTAACCCACATAAGGATTGGCTAATCCAGGAGCAAACGGCTCTTGGTAAAGATATCTCAAATCCGTTTATGGCTTGCAATTTGCCCAAAATTGTATGGTGTTCAGCTCACCATATCTTTAAACTAGTAAAGAGTTGGCTAGCCCGCAAGTTTATGGCTTGTGGTAAAGGCAGTTGAAAATCCATAATTGGTAATCGGCTCACCAAAGATTATATTGATAATTTATCTAAGAGTTGGCTAGTCCAGAAGCAAACGGCTTCTGGTAAAGACAAATCAAAACCGTTGAAAGCTTATGATTTGCTCAAAATCATTTGGTTATCATTGTACCAAAGTTCTTACTTGAACTGAAACAATTGGCTACTCCAGAAGTGATGGCTTTTGGTAAAGAGTTTTTAAAATCCATTATAGTTTCAAATCATTGCTAGGGACTAGCAATATCTTAGTGTGGGGGATTGATGAGTGTCTAAATACTCATCATTTTTGTACTATTTAGAAGGCCAAAAACATCTGAAAACACTCAGAAACACATCAAAATGATAAAAATATCACAAACAAGTGTTTTATATGTTTTAAATGCAAAAACATCAAAATCTGGTGAAAAACGTATCAAGTTTGCATAATTGGCAGTTTTAGTCCCCCAAGTTATAAAAGTTGTCAAAACTAGTCCCTGGTAATTCAAAAACTTGTAAAAAGTCAATTAAGGTCCATAAGATTCAAAAGTTGTCAAAACAAACCCTTTAAAGTTCAAAAATCACAAAATGACAACTTTAGTCCCTAAACTTTGAAAATTGTCAAATATAGTCCTTGGTTAATTTAAAAAGTGAAAATTATCAAATTTTAACCTTGTACTATTAATAAATGACAAGAATGGTCCTTATGATAAACTTTTGTAAAATTACATCTTTGGTCCCTTAAGTTTCAAAAATGACATAAAAGGTCCTTGGAATTATAAAAAAATGGGATTTTATCACTAATGGTCCTTGTACTATTAATGAATGGCAAGTTAGGCCCTTGTATTAACTTTGGTATAATGGCAGGTTTAGTCCTTCAAATTGGCAGAATTACATATTTGGTCCTTGGGCTTGTTATTACTACCAAACCAAACGGATCCTATATTAAACTAAAGCCCAAAACCAAATCCAAGTCCAAAACACAACCCAGCTTATCCCAGGCCCAAATCCAGTTAACCCGACCCAGTGTTTAAAAACAAAACCCGCGCTCAACTGTTCATCCTCTTCCTCTCCACCTGTATCCACTCACCTCCCTCCACCTGCTCACTACCACCTGTCCACTCACTTTCACCAACTCCCCAGCTATGTACTAACCCCCCTCCACCTTGCAAGCCCACTCACTACCTCAATTAATGCAAAGAACCTGCCCAAGACTTTTTTGGCGCCAAAAGTAAAATTGATGGCTAGGATGTATTACAGAGATCCAATGGTGGTGGGATAAACTCAGAAGCATGTGGGGAGCCTAAAAAGGCTATAAAGAAAGAAAAAGAAGGAGAGGAGAAGGCAAGTAGTGTAGTTTTAGTTTAGTTGATTTCGTTTTAATTAGTTTTCAAATTCCAGTGTTTGTTTAAGCTCTCTAGTACTTTATTTAAATGTTTTCAGTGTAAATGAATGTATTTTAGTTATCAATTCCAAGTTTTAATCTAATTTTCAAGTTTATGAAATTTCCTTGTTCAAATTCTTAATATATTCCACTGTTGATTGTAGTTGTTTCTAAGAACCTTAAAGCTCATATAAGCTCTCTCTTAAGCTCTTATAAGCTTTAGAGAATCTTAAAAGTCAGTTTACATTTGTAATTCAAAATTACCAAAAATACCAAATAAATTAGCTAAAAATAAAAATCTATGGGGCAATGATCAAGAGACTGAAGCAGTGTTGAAAATGGATTGCTTTTGGGTATAAAGCTTCTTGGGAAGCTATAGGAAGTTGTTTCAGACCTTGGTTCTCAGTCTTACCTTGGAAACCAATTTGTAAGCCTTTTGCTCAATCTTGGTACTTCACTTATCTATGTTGTTAATGTTGTTATTCTATGTTTCTTCAGTCTTAATAAATGATAAAATAAGGTCTGTGATCCATGGCAATGTCTTAATCTGTGTTTTGCTTTGAAAATCATCAAAACAATCTCATAAAAGACTGTTTGGATTTGCTCAGTTAACTGAGCTTAAGGCCAGTTGAGTTGTTGTCTGTACTTGTTTCATGTCACTTTAGTATCTAATAGTTCAATTCAGTCATAAAATTCAGTCCTTGTTCATTAAAAAGTCAAAATCAACTTAATTCTGTCCTAGATCATAACTGTTAGGATTTTAGACTGCATAACTCATCAAATTAGCTTATAACTTGTTAAAATAGCTTAAACTCACCTTAGCATAGCTTATTATAACATAATCATTCATAAAAATCAATTACAAGTTCATATTAGTCAAACTGCATGTGTTATAAAAAAGGTCAAAATAGTGAAAAACAGGTTTTTGCAAAATTTTGTTGATGTCTCATGTGTTCAATTCTGGATCAAATTCAATGAGACTTGGACATTTGCAAGATCAGCTGGTCTAGTTTAACAATCTCATATTTGTTTTCCTTGTATCATATGTCAATAAGCCTTTAATCAGCTTCCAAGAAGGCCTAAAATGCCCTGTGCACACTCAGTGTATGCACAGGCATCTTGCAGCTTGTTCACAAGCTTCATTCAAGCTTGTGAGGAGCTGGTTTTTGGTTCTTGTGTAGTTAGCCAGGTCTAATTTAAGTCCCTATATCTGTTTTTCCATTTAGCTTAATTATTTAGCTTATGCAATAGCTTAAAGGTGCTACCTGATCACTGTTTTTCATTAATAATCCAATAAGCTCAAATACAATTTAAGCTTCTGTAGTGATCTAGAGTACTGTTAAATGGTTAAGATAGGTTTAATATAGCATTAGTTAGCTTATGTGTTCAGCTGGTACTCTGTGGTGGCTTTTAGCTTATTTTGGATTGCTTATTAATAAGCAGTTACATAGCAGTTGTTTTTTTCTCCAAATAAGCATATGTTTTTATATTTTTTATAAACTTAGAATAATATTTTAGCATTTTCCTGAATTTTTCAGATTTTTCCATCACTGTTTTCTATTTTTCTTTATTTAAACTAATTTTTAATCCTTTTTAAATAGCTTTTAATACAAATAAATCAGAAAAAGCTTAAAAAAATATGTTTTCAATTTTCCTAGATTAAGATAAATATAAAAGTCATAAAAAATATTTTTCCATAATTTTCTTGGTTTAAATAGTATTTTCTAGCATTTTAATTAGTTTTAAATAGTTTTAAATTAATAATAAATACATAAAAAGTCTAA
>BPTQ01000009.1:152585276-152670524 GCA_019973895.1 Chrysanthemum seticuspe
CCGTTTCATTTAACTTTTAATTACTTTTTAGTATATAATTGTTCAACTAAACCCTAAAAATAAAAACCAAAAATCAAAATACTTACCTGCTTTTAGCCGTTTTATGGATTATGGTAACATAAATTACAGATCTTAACCCTTTCATTTAACTTTTATTTACTTTTAGCTATATATTTGTTCTACTAAATCCTAAAAATAAAAACCATAAATCAAAGTACTTACCTGCTTTTAGTCGTTTAATGGATTATGGTAACATCAGTTATAGATCTTAACCCTTTCATTTAACTTTTAATTACTTTTTAGTATATATTTGATCCACTAAATCATAAAAATAGAAACCACAAGTCATACCCGTCCATTGGACGGGTTTTGACACTAGTATATCTCTATATTATATATAACAGGAGGCGTTACACGTAGATAATGCCACGTAAACGCCACCTCATTGCCCAGTAATTAATTATTAGCCATGTCATCACAAATTAATGCCACCTAAGCAAATTAATTGATAATTTAATTTTCGGATTTTATGTATTAATTTTCGAAATTCTTAAGCAATTATTTCTAAAATTCGAATTTAATAAAAAATGACCATAGTGAGATTCGAACTTGGGTCGTTTGTAGAATTAGTATAAATAATTTGTGTGTTTACCACTTAGGCAACAAGTTATTTTGATAATTATGTTGCATATTATAATCTATAAATGCAATTTAATTAGCTATGCATTAATTTTGGAAATTTATTTATATAAGCAATTAAAATTCGGTTAATTAGTTTAAAAAAGTGTCATTTGCTAGATTCGAACATGAGTCATTTAATCCACATACAAATGCTTCAACCACTAGACCAAGGCAGTTTTTGTGATTTACAAATACAAAATAAGTAAGTAATGCTTAAAAAATTGATATTGTTAAGCTATATTTAAGGAATAGATTATGCATATAAATATAGCTTAACAGAAAAGGTACGCCTCTTTTTTCTAACCCTAATGATTTGATTTTTTGTCACGCTATGATGATAGAAATATAAGGGCTTTATTTGAACGTGCATTGAACTCCCTTCCACCTGAAAAGACTCTGTTGAGGTGCATTGATCTTAACTTCTGTACTCTTATCACTGTTTTTGTCATCGTTGTATATAATTTTAATATAGTTATGTACTTATTTTAGTATATAATTAGTTAATTATGATTCTAGGTTTGGAAGAGGTTTGTTCAGTTTGAGCAGACATATGGGGATCTTGCCAGCATGTTAAAGGTAATGCTGCATACTACATACTTCATTCCTATATGACATATATGACATATTATAAATATATATTTTATATAATTTCGATATATACATCCAGGTGGAACAAAGAAGGAAGGAAGCCCTTGCTGGAATGAGTGAAGGGGGAGCATGGCTTTGGATAATTCTTTGCAAGATGTTATATCAAGATATAGTTTTATGGATCTATGGCCATGCTCATCAAAAAAACTCGAAAATATTGATCACTGCAAAAACTTTAGACAAAGGTACATGGACATTGCATAAAAGGTATATCAAAAAGGTTTTTTGATGCCTCATGTTTATAAGGCATTGAGAAATCGAGAATAAATCGGTTGACACGAATTAGCATTATCAACAGATATGCCGATGATAGTCTTAGATGAAAATAGTTGGTAGAGACTGCGTTAAAGCATGTTAATTACTTTCAACCCGGTGTTTAATCATCTTTACAGTGAAAGGTAGGGTTTTCAGGATATATTACATAGTTTTTCAACAGATGTGCCGTTTATATAGTGCGAAAATTTATGTGGTGCACCTTTTCATGCTATTTATTTCTTGCATCTTTGATTGTTAGTTTCTATTGAATTATATTCCTATACTCAATGCCCTGATGAAGATTCCATGTTGGAGCCCTACATGCTTAAACTGTATTAATATTTTTCTTTCAGGAAAGAATACTAAAGCAAGAGCACATTAGTGGATACAGCTGCATCACTATAGCTTTTAAGAAACATGATAGTCGCAATTCTTTCACTGCAATCATGGCAACCATTCCTGCAACGTTGGCTGCGGGCTTGCGAAGCAGCTGATGATATTCTGAAGGTTCAGTATCTATTTTATGTTGTTTATCTATGGAGAGTTTTTACCAAAATTATCGAATTGTTATCTTTGTATTTGATAATGTCATTGATAACAATTTTCATGCAGTCTATGAGAAGATTGGCTAAGAAATCAATCCCTAGGTCTGCTGAGAATATTGGGCTGGCTATTGGGGTATTTTGTCTGGTAATTATTTTGAAGTACAATGCTTTGCTGAGAATTTATTATGTCACTTTTTTTTATCTACTATTCAAGGCTGTCAAAAATTGTATCAATACTGAAATGCAAGGACATACCATGAAATTATGAGGCTTCCATACTCCGTACAAGTTTGCATTTTATGTCTTTAAACAGAAGTAATTTTGATAATCTTCATTTGCTTAACAAGTTGTTATTTGTACAGTTTATTATTTTATCACATTCTATGTTTATAATACATGATAACGTTGCATATTATAGTTCTTTCATTTTTTGGGTTTGCTATGCTTTTATTTGAAACCTTGCATACTTGTGTGGTCCAGGGATTGGCTGGTATGCACTATTTCTGTAATTTTTATTGATGATAGAGCCGTAGCAAGTTATAGGGGAAAAAAATTTATTTGCTGATTTGTTGGCGTATGACTCTAGCAGGTATGAATTCTAAAATGAAGCATATTTGTCCGGTTTTTTGCAACGTACTGTTTCAGGGGGATTCAGTCCCCATTTGGGGTTGCTGAAGTGGAATGCATTGATCCAAGAGAACCTGTAGTGGTTAGTATATTGATGCCCTTTTAGTATGCTTTGTTATATGACTTAATTAACTTTAAAGATCATGATAAAAGGGTATTCAATCATGCATCAGAGTTAACTAACTACAGTAATATAATTAGCCACACTTAACGTGCAGGTTATTCCCATTTTGAGAGTTGGTCTTGGTCTTGCTCTTGCAGAGCATGCATCATCCATCTTACCAGCAACCAAGAAATACCACTTTGGTAATTATAATATTGTTTAAAAAATAGTTGTCTAGATGGAAATGGGTCAATGAGTCAAATGGGCCAAAAGTTACATGTAGTGTTTTATATACATAAAGCCACCTGAATCATTTTACTCGAAAATGTAAGCTGTCACTGAATCTTTTTAAGAAGGCAAACTCAGACACACAAGTACTATTCACATTATGTGCACAACCACGTGGTTGAGGACATAAACATCTCAAAAATACTGTTAGGCCAAAGGTTCTAATGCTAGGGATGTATTTCTAATAGTTACAGGTGTTGTGGTGTTTTGGTATTGCATAGCACTAGAGTAGCATATGTTCTCTCACCCTGTACAGGTCATGAGGATTCTTTGCAATCAATATGTGCTGAGAAATCCATTTAACTTGCTTTTTTTTAATGGGATTGCAGGTTGCTGGTGTAAATCTTTCTGTGCTAATACCATCTACAAGTAGTAAGGCAGTCAATTTGATTGGGGTAAGGACTAATTACATCTTTTTTGGACTTCGAGACTTTCTAGAGTTCATTTATCATTTATATATTACACTCGAATATCTTTTTTCTTTTCATTATTGTTATTTTTATGTTTTTTGCATTATAGGCTCTTTGTTCTTGGGATCCATGCAAAAGGCCAACGGCTGTGGAAGCCCTTCAGCATCCTTTCTTTCAGGTAGCCATCTTTCTAATTTATTGAAAAAGCGTAGTTTAAAATACTTAATAAACTCTTAAGAGATTGACCAAGATGATTGCCTTTAATAATCTGCAGACCTGTTACTATATCCCTCCATCCCTTCGGTCTAAGGTTGCTACTGCTAGGATGTCTCCATCTGGTATGTTTATGATCCTTGACAATTCTTAAAATCTAGCAGAACTAACCATACATGATGAGGACCTGACTGGTTATAGTTTATGCAGTTGGATTAAATGGGAGGGGGGCTATAGAGCACTTAAAGGCATCACTATGTAAACATCAGGTTTATAGTAACACATATAGAGTCAGGAAACCACAGGTACATCGATATTTAGAACTCATAATATTGACTCCATAAATATTTGTGATTAAATACGGTTGCGCTATTGCAACGGTCTTGATTTGTGATTACACATGGTATTTCTTTCTTTCTATGCATAATAAGATGGTGTTTTGACTTGCTGATGTTTGGCTTTTTTTTTGGTTTAGGTTTTGTATATATGATAGCCAAAACACGCACGCCACCTGTGATTGCACCAGTTAATAACCATCGACTCATCAAAATCTCTTCAATCGATCATATCCAAATGATGAAGAAGATAAAGACTGACAAGTTGAGCACCACGTAGAAAAGTAAAAGTTGTGAATGGTATGTGGCTATAATTTAAGTTTAGGTTTTTAATTTTGAAAGATTTATGGTTTTAGATTAACTAAGAATGCGTTTTTTTGGTAAGCTAAAGTTTACGGACTTGAAGGTGAAGAGGGCCACTTTCCTTTACTAATGAGTCGTTTAATGCTATCAGGTATTCTAGAAGTATCTGAACCATTTTCATTTAAGGCGATGTGTTTCAGTCTGTCGTTGGTAAACTCGGAAGTAACTAATGTGCTTCTGCAATTAATATTCAGCAAAGTTCAATAGCATTCGGTGAGTGACGGGATTCGGTTATTTTTGACACTCAAACTCGGGGATATACATGTGAGGGCGTGGTTTGTTTGATGATTCAGTTTTATTTACACTGCAAGCTTTTTTTTCAATTCCTGGTTTTTATCCTTATTATTTCCTATGTGTTGTAGCTAATAGTCATGATACAAGCGTAAGTGTAAGTGTCACTGCCAACTAAAGTTTACGCCAGTGAGTTGTCAATGGATTACATGTACAAGAGTGTTGCTATTATGCAGGAGAAACCATACATTAAAAAAGAATGTTCCTTATAATGCTAACAGCGCGCCTACTGCTAATACTCATGGTACGAAAAAAAATTCAACTGCCGCCGGTGTCAACAAAGACATGATCCTATTAATATCGATGGAAGCCATACTCTATGTATGCCATCTACTATCAACGATGTAACAAATACAGTTGAAGATGTAGTTTCTTTTGTTGTCAATGATGTAACAGCCAAATTACTTCACAATGCGTGTATGTAGAACTTTCACTAAAGGATGATGTACATATATGAATCAAGGAATTCAAGATAATATTTAACGTTTTGAAGTAGTTACAATATTTATTGGCTTATTGGTTTTTAAACAGGTGCCTCAGCGCATGAAGTAGATTGATTCAAAAGCCTTGGAGTTCTTCTATTTTGATTAGTTCATGGATCTGTAAGGTGCATAAAACCAAAATTCAACATAGGTATGTTTTGTATTTTTTCTTAAACAATTCGAGACAGAATTTAAATGAAAATGGATATTTGGACTTAATCTGTCATAAATTTTCATAGGGGTTGTTTGGACATGGGATTATAGATGAACCCAATTGTCTAAATCAGAAGGTGATGGGCTGAAATGGCTCCAGTAATCTTTCTTTGAATTTGAAACATTTAAACTCATTTTGTTCTTATCGTACGTTTTGTACACATTTGAAATTTATGGACAAGGTGTCCTAATACACTACTCAGTCAAACTTCACAATCTCAAGTATTTTGTCACGAATTATAGCACCTGATGTATTACAAGAAGCATACATGTTTCTATCTTGACTAATAAGAAACTGTTATAAAACCGGAAAGGTGCTAACAGATGGAGTGCCTGAGCGTCCCTCATGTTCATAAATCACCAGATCAAAAATTTATCAAACACAAATCAAGAATTGTTTAGTGACAGAAAAGATGATCGTCTGCATAGCTGTCGTTGGACATCAGGTTGATAATTTTCAAATCTTTTCAATATTGAAATATATAAAATGAATTGATTTTAACTTATTTATGAATGAACAGAATAATCCATTGTATATACAAAGTTTTACTGAAGGAGATGATGCATTGAAGCTTCATCATATTGTTCATTGTTCTCTTGATGTTGTTAATGAAAGAGGTACCTTTTTTGTATTTGATGTTAAATTTTGGATTTTTATCATGTTATCTAAGTTGGGTTTTTTAATATTTTTGATTTGATAATGCTAATGTTAAAAATGTATAACCTTTTGGGGATCGCGAAATGTTATCGAAAATGTATTGTTATAATGTTTAAAAGATGTGAAATCTTGGAGTTTTATGATGTTATGTAAATTGGGTCTTTTTTTTAAGGATTTGATAATGCTAATGTTATAGATTTGTAAGATTGGGTTCGGGGCGGGTTTTAGTATATCCATAACTGTAGCAATTCCGATGGGTGCCCGTTTAGTATTACCCGTCGTTTTTTGGGTTTTTAGCGGTATTGGTATGTTCTTTTAAGATGTTACGTGAATGTTTTTTTTTAAAGATTTGATTTGATAATGTTAATGTTAAGGATACAGAACTGTTTTGAGATGATATTTGATGTCGGGGTTTGTGAGATGCTATTTAGAGAAAGGTAACATTTTTTGGTCTATTAGGATTCTGAGTTAAAATGAAACAATGGTATGCCATTTGAAGTGTTGGAAGATCTGATGTTGTGTTAAGTTTGGTTTTTGGTCCATTTTTAATCGAAATATATTAAATAGTTATCGAATATGTGTTGTTATTGTAAATGGATTAGTGGAAAATAGTTAATTTGATCATTTTTCTATTTCAAATTGGGGTTACCTTCTAATACTTTTGCAAGATTTGTTTAGCGGTGATCGAGATAGTGGAAACCGAAAGTTACCTGGAAGCTTGGTCAGAAAGACAGTTTTATATGCTTATGTATGATTGTATGGTATAATTAGAGATGGCTGACAACGTTACTTATCGATTTTCTGTTGTTGCTTTGTAAATGTTGACTACTTGCTCTTTGCATCACCATACAACCATCGTTTTATCTTGATGCCAAGATGATCCTGTGATGTATTGCCCTATTGCTATCAACATCACTTTTCATCACAAGTATTATATTTATTTACGCATGATCTGGAAGGAGAATTGATGGCTTTTTTTTGGAATCAATGTTAACTATAAAATTTGAGATACAAAACATCGAAAGTAAAAACAACGGAGGCCTCAAATGTATTAAGATATATGAATAAGCTCAAAATGCGGAACTATAGGTGTTACAGAACAAGGCCACATCCTAATAGAATACTCCGTAATATGTTTCAAAACTGCAAGAAGTGGAAAAGCAGACAAGTAAACTTTGCAAAAGTATTGAGAAAAAAAGTACCGTCTCATGATGCTTTTTAAAGTATGCATTGTCATTTGTAACTTATAAACAAGATGAGCAACGCCTTGCTTCAGCAATGAGTCATTTGTTTAAGCTATTAGGCTGGACGCATTCGATAGGTTACAATCGGTTGGGCGTCAAAATTTTGTGTCCTCAACCGATGTTAAGATCGGTTATGTCGAATGCGAAGCTCGGTTGGCACATCGGTTGCCATAGTGAATTTTGCAATATCGAGTGAATTTTCACTCGATGTTAAATGCATCCAAATCTCATTTTCCCAACCACATTTGACCGTTTGGGTGTTTTTAAAAACTTGACCGTTTGGTCATTAAACTAAAAAAAAAACTTTTTTTTAAACCAATTTTACCACTCTATAAATACCAACTTCACCTCAAACACAAATCACCACTCACCATTTCTCATCTATATTCAGTCAACCATTCTAACGAAATACCCACTAAACGTTTTGTAATGTTTTTAACGTTATTTGAATAAGTTACGTAATGTTTTTAATGTTTATTTGAATTTCGTAATGTAATGTTTTTTTTTAATTTGAATGAATTTTAAATTTGTTGTTTAAAATGTTTGAATTAAAAAAAATAAAATAAAAAAAATCCTTGGGTCATCGACTGGGGCATCCGGGTCATGTCAGGTCGCTGGAGAGAGAAAGCTGGCGTGGCGCTGGATGACCCAGGTCGTCCCAGGTCACGACTGGGACTAGCCTTACCCTATTACCTTAACCTTCTTAGTGATAGGGATTGTGTTGATACCTTTGTAAGAGCCTTCCATCTATAAAAAGTGAATATTTATAAAAAGTGTTATATTTCAGTTTATATATTTCTCACACTATATATATGTGGCATCCTTACAGGTGGTTCTATTGTAGGCGATATCGCACCTTACCAAGCGTTTGCCATAGGGGGACTCGGTAGTGTGCGAGGGTATGGCGAGGGTGCAGTTGGATGTGGTAGGTCATGCGTAGTTGCTAACACTGAGCTGACATTTCCAATGGTATGTTTGCCATTTAGTAACATTACATATCTAGAATAACTTTGACTATGGTCCATACAGTTTATTTATTTTGTCTATATTACAGGGCATTTAGACATTTGATCAGTTATCATAACATTTTGTTGAACTCTATGTAAGGAGAGAATACTTATTGTTGTTTTGTGTTGCCAGCATCAGATGCTTTATGGTGCTGTCTTCTGTGATTGTGGAACTGATTTGTGATTTGAGATTTATGAGATACTTGGATGTCGTTGAATGGATATTTAGATCTTTATCACATCAAAGCTCCTTTATAATTTACTCAAGTATTGAAACTTTATTTTCTTGGGTAATACTACACTTTTACTATGAAATTCGTTAGTACATGACTAGCAAAAATAGCCATTGTGTTAATTTCAAATGTTGCACTACCTTCTTGAACAATGCTATGATGATAGATATATAGCAGGACATTATGGGTGAATAAGACATGCATGACTTAGATATGAGTACTCTAAAGTATGACACAAAAGAATTGAAACTAGACATATACAATTATTGTTACTATAATGACAGCCTAAATGATAGATAAAATCGAGATGAATGCTTTAGGACTAAGACGCGACTGACACCCTTCGTTATAATTGTTAAACCAATTATACCAACTTTAACCCTTATCATGTATTTAAATTAACAAAAAACAACAAACAAAAAATTATGAGTCATGCCCGCCCATTGGGCGGGCTTCGAAAACTAGTATATATATATATATATATATATATATATATATATATATATATATATATATATATAGAGTTAGGATCAAATAAGAAGAATAATAAAAATAAGAAGGATAGGAAGTAACCACAACCACTCATTCTAGATGCACCTACAAAAATGGATGCATCTTTATTCAAATTTTCCCTCCCATATTAAAATGTGTGGCTAGAATTACTTCTTACCCTTCTCATTTTAATTATTCTTCTTATTGGATCCCTTCCCTATATATATATATATATATATATATATATAGAGAGAGAGAGAGAGAGAGAGTTAGGATCAAATAAGAAGATTGCTTAAAATAAGAAGGAATAAGAAGAACTATAACCGCAAATCCGAGATGCACCGACCTAAATTAGATGCATTCTTATAATCTTAAATGCATTATAATGCACCATAGTGTGTTTTCTAGCTTTTAATCAGATGCATATACGTATATTAGATGCATTTCATGATTTCTATTGTTTTTTGTCCTCTTCACGTGCCAAAATTATGAAAATCAATTTGCACCATCTATACATCAAATTAACTTTCGAAACTCAAGATGTTGCATCTATATGAATAGAAATGCATCTATGCAAGTCGTTGCATCTCAAATGCGTGGTTTTGATCACTTCTCACCACTTCTTATTTTAATTTACTTCTTACTGGATCCCTAATATATATATATATATATATATATATATATATATATATATATATATATATATATATATATATATATATATAAATATATATGTATATATATATATATATATATATGTATATATATATATATATGTATATATATATATATATGTATATATATATATATATATATATATATATGTATATATATATATATATATATATATATGTGTATATATATATATATACACATGTATATATATATATATATATATATATGTATATATATATATGTATATATATATATATATATAGTGAGACTAATTTTCAGAACTCATATTAGCGTAAGAACTTTTAGAACCCCCCTTAACCAATCAGATTTTAGCAAATAATTTTTATTTATTTTATTATATCTAAATTCGGAAAGGCAATATTGGTATATCAAATTTGGCTAAAAAAAAGAGAAGTTACAGATTTTAATTTTATAGTTATCTTCTCCTATTAAATGTACCTACTAATAATGATAATGAGTGTGGAAACCCGCGCGATGCAGCGGGATTGGCTTGAAAGGACTTACTTTGTAGCGACATTTAAACCTTAGGGACTAATTTTGCCAGGTTGCAGATAGCAATTAATGCTAAAGGACTAACTTTGCAGCGCCACTTGAACCTCAGGGGCTGTTTTTGCTAAGTTGGGAAATATTGCATTTAAAGGAATAAGTTTGCAACGCCACTTGAACCTCAGGGGCTGTTTTTGCCAAGTTTAGAAAGATTGCATTAAATGCATGGTTTGCACACAAATGCATGGTTTGCACACAAACCTTGTACGGTTTTTAGTATAATACGAGTGTGGAAACCCGCGCGATGCAGCGGGATTGGCTTCAAAGGACTTACTTTGCAGCGACACTTAAACCTTAGGGACTATTTTTGCCAAGTTATGAAACTTTGCATTTAATGTTTGGACTTACTTTGCAACGACGCTTAGACCTCAAGGACTGTTTTTGCCAAGTTGTGAAACTTTGCATTTAATGTTTGGACTTACTTTGCAACGCCACTTAAACCTCAAGGACTATTTCTGCCAAGTTGTGAAAGTTGGCAATTAATGCACTTGCTTTTGATGCACTTGCTTTTGCATACAAATATGTACGCTATTTAGTATATATAATAATTAGGTTAAAAAAAATAACACACGATTCATTCATCATCCTCCCCAAACTGTCGCCTCTTCCTCCATCAAAAAAGTTAATCACAATTTTCTTCCTAAATGCCTCCACACCGAAACCCTACCTGTAGCCTCAATTAGAAATCTATAAATCTATAAATCAGTAAGTGATTTATTTTGAATTTGTTTTTATGTGTAAATCTAAATCGTTTTTGTCCATAAAGAGTTTTGGTCTGAATCGGTTTTTATTTTAATTAGGTAGGCACTTTGAATTACACATGTCCAACATGAAAACAGCTTATTTCACACAAAAAATAAGTAGCAGTTTGGATAATCCAAACTCTTTAAAGACTCTCTCATTGAATGTGTGTATACACCAGTTGAATTATCTGAAAGTGCGAAAAGTAGTTAAATTGTATAATGAGATCTTTAGTATTTGAAAGGGGTCATACTAATTATACGGTGCCTACTACCCTAGACCATCACTTTCAACCTTTTCATCAGGTGGGGCCCACCCTCTCTCTCTCCCACTTTCATCTTTTTTTTTTTTTTTTTTTTTTTTTTTTTTTTTTAATTATTTTATTTGATGTGTTTAGTTTATTTTGTATGGTATATTTAATTTGTGTAGTGTTTTTATATGTATAGTGTATTTATTTGTGTAAAAGTAAAAGTAATGTAACGCCCAATGCCGTTTTTCACGGGTTATGGGTACCCAATACCGTTTCCGGTATATGAGAGAGGTTAAGTGTATTTATTTGTGTGATATATTTAATTTGTGTAGTGTTTTTATATGTAGAGTATTTATTTGTGTATTGTTTCCATTTAATTAAACAATAATAATAAAACATTTTATAAACTTTTTTTACGTTACTTTTTATCAACTTTTTTTATAAACTTTTTTATAAACTTTTTTTATAAACTTTTTTTTATAAACGTTAGTTTATAAAAAAAAAAGTTTACAAAAAAGTTTATAAAAAAAAGTTTACAAAAAGTTTATAAAAAAAAAGATTACTGATTTATGTAGTAAATAATTGATTTACTACATAAATCAGTAATCTTTTTTTTTTATAAAAGTTTTTTGTAAACTTTTTGTAAACTTTTTTTTATAAACTTTTTTGTAAACTTTTTTTTTATAAACTAACGTTTATAAAAAAAAGTTTATAAAAAAAGTTGATAAAAAGTAACGTAAAAAAAGTTTATAAAATGTTTTATTATTATTGTTTAATTAAATGGAAACAATACACAAATAAATACTCTACATATAAAAACACTACACAAATTAAATATATCACACAAATAAATACACTTAACCTCCCCCATACACCGAAAA
The DNA here is from genome assembly GCA_019973895.1 of Chrysanthemum seticuspe. Taxonomy (NCBI): domain Eukaryota; kingdom Viridiplantae; phylum Streptophyta; class Magnoliopsida; order Asterales; family Asteraceae; genus Chrysanthemum; species Chrysanthemum seticuspe. The sequence continues at coordinate 152,597,479 of BPTQ01000009.1, forward strand.
CGGTATTGGGTACCCATAACCCGTGAAAGACGGCATTGGGCGTTACATTACTTTTACTTTTACACAAATAAATACACTATACATATAAAAACACTACACAAATTAAATATAACATACAAAATAAACTAAACACATCAAATAAAATAATTAAATAAAAAAATAAAAAAAAAAAGAAGAAGATGAAAGTGGGAGAGAGAGGGTGGGCCCCACCTGATGAAAAGGTTGAAAGTGATGGTCTAGGGTAGTAGGCACCGTTCTAATAAAAAATGAGGGACCGTATCAATAACTTGACCCTTTGAAAGTTATGAAAATTTGATTGTGCGTACGTCATGTTAGAACAAATGGTATTGATCCTTTTTTTGTATCAACAACATCGTAGTGGAACTAGTTATTCTTTGGAGGTTAGTTGCTTAATGATTAAATAAATGTTATCTTTTCATTTGCCTTGTCGTGTAGACCAAATACTAGTGCTACAACATCAATTGCAAGTTATTGGTTTTTTTCTAAAGGTCCTCCTTTTTCTTTTATTTGTAGATCGATATATTTATCTATCTATTTGAGATTAGTTTGTTGTTTATATAAATATAATAGTGTAAGTATGCATATATGTTTTAAGGTTAATATAAAGTAAAAAGAATTATGCATATGTGTTTTATGGTTAGTATAAAATCAATAAAAAAATGTGTGTATATATGTTTCATGGTTGATATAAAATCAATAGAGTGTGTGCATATGTGTTTTATGGTTGATATAAAATCAATAAAAGTGTGTATATATGTGTTTCAAGGTTAATATAAAATCGATGTAAGGATGCATATGTGTTTTATGGTTGTTCAAAAATCAATGAAAAATGTGCATATCTATACTACTATATAAAGTGTTTAGGACATTCTAAATATAGAAGTCTTAAAATTTTTAAGACCAAAAACATTTATAATAAAAGTAACCCACTAAAATTGTAACCAAAAGTACAATTAATATAGCACTTAGTATAAAACAATAATGCATAAATAATCTAAGTTGTAACATTCATGTATATTAATGTCAGAATTAATGAAATCATTAAAATACTCTCACTCAAAAGTACAATTACTATAGCACTTGGTACAAAAGAATAATACATAAATTCATCTATTTTTTTTCATTAAAACACTCATTAATGAAATTTACAAATCATTAACAATATAATTAAAATACCTTAGCACTCAAAAGTACAATTAATATATCAAATGGTACAAAACAATAATGCATAAATCATTTTATCATTTATATCTTTCAAAAACCCACTAAATAATGATATAATTTAAATACCACAGTACTCAAAAGTACAATTAATATATCAAATGATACAAAACAATAATGCATAAATCATTTTAGCATTTATATCTTTCAAACACCCACTAAATAATGATATTATTAAAATACTCTTCACTCAAAAGTACACTTAATATATCACATTGTATAAAATAATAATGCATAAATCATCTTATCTTATATTTATTCTTTAAAACAACCACTAAATAAAATATATAAATCATTAAGCGAATCATAGAGACCAATCTTTTATGTAGTCAAAATTTCTGACACCACATTTTTCGACCACGCAACGGACCACCAATTACCACTACAACTTAGCAATATAGACACCACTATATGGTGCTAAAACCACTATTTGAAAACACCTTGTATGTTTAAACGATATATAATATTACACGTCCTAAACGAATAGCCATATCGCTGACCATCATTTCCGTATCGTCGTGCATCGTGATGCAAGTCTGCTATTTTTGAAAGCAACATTGTGCGGTAAAGTGTTCCATTAAGTTATCGTCATGTGTTAAGTTAGCATCATGAAAAACATATAATCGCGTAGGCACCCTGCTATAAAAGCTTTTTTATTATGTTACTAAATGCGTAAGTAAGAAAACAAACTAATTTCCAATTAATAACCTCTGTTGGACATTTTTTTTCCTTCTTTAAAAGTAATGCATCGGAAAAACCTTGCTATCGCGAAAAAGTATAATCACACGGGTACCCGCCGCCGCAATGCGCGGGTACCTGGCTAGTGTATTTTAGATTGTGCATATGCGTTATATTAGTTAGGGATTGTCTAACAACTGCCCCAGGGCATCGCTTAAGGTGCATTAATTCATATCAAACTTTCCTTTAAATTAAAAAATGCATTTAATAAACATTAATTGATCTTATAATTTACATTAAATAAGTCTGATTTTGTAACTAATAAACTGAAAGTTTCCTTATTTAATCATTTATAGTAGTGCCCTGAGGGCACTTATTAGACAAACCCTATTAGTTATTATGATTAAATTTCGTTTCCTATTTGTTTGTGGTATAATTGTTTTGTGTATGTTTGTTTCAGATTGATGAATATGGTGAAATTTTTGAAGACCTAGAAGTTGATGAACAAATATATACATGAAGATAATTTGCGATATTTAAGAGATACGATTATTGCATATGTGTTTTTTGTACTTGTAATTATATAAAATGTAACATATAAGTATATGAATCTTGTTTTTTCTTTTTTAAAGTTTTTATGTTCTTCGATTTGTGTTTCAAACTTCAAAAAAAAAATGGCTAGATATAAATATTGGTTGGTTGATAAAAATTGTAACCAATTGCATACTATAAAGAATTGTAAATTTACATTATTTAAAAAAACATACATGCACCTCACCTTTTTAAAGAAGGCAGACAGAAAAAAAAATAAAACTTGTTTCTCAAATTATGCGCTTAAAATACGAAAATTAATAATAGAAATCATAAATGATATAGAAATTGTATTTTACTAATATACCCTTTAAGATAAATTTAAAATATTTAATATTTAAGAAATTTTGATTGGTCGAGGGGAGTTCTGAAAGTTCTCGCACTAATATGAGTTCTGAAAAGAAAGGTCCCATATATATATATATATATATATATATATATATATATATATATATATATATATATATATATATATATATATATATATACACTATCTTATAATGCATTTAGGACATTCTCTAAATAGCAAGGCTTAAAATTCAGATTTTTTAACTTACTTATTATGGAAATATATGTGTCTTGCTAAATTAATACTTGCACAAACTAGCTTAAAACTTCAGCCAATATTGTAAAAACTAGCAGCCATTGAATAGACAATTTAAAGTCTCTTCACCAATGTAAAGCCCACTTTTAAATGCAAAACACTGTAACAACACCAATTTATAAAACATTATAACAGCACTCACAGTTTTGTAACAGCCCTCCAGCACATTTAAAACAAAAAATTAAAAGACATCGTATATATATAAACCTCTTCCCTCTCTCGTTACATCCCACCCACACAAAATAATTTAAAACCGTAACTCTCTTGTAAGATATTGGATTTCACATACACATCAAACCATGACACAAAGTAGGCGTACAAGAGGTTTTAGAGAGAGAAAGTTAGAGGTTTGGGAACTTTAGTGAGAGAAAGAAAAATCTTATTATGAGCTCCAACTCTCTACCTTGGAAGGTAGAGAGTATTTATAGTCTTACAATAAAACGCCACACAACGGGCTGTGGATCAGGCATACAGTGGGTAAAGACACGTCCGTCCTCCACGGTGTTACTTAACTAAATACTACTTAGCTTAAAAGAACTACGACTACGAGCTTTCTAACGATTACATATACTTGAGGTGACCGACTCTTTAATACTTGGAATTTCTAAATCCTAACAATCTCCCCCTAAGGGAGGTCACCTCAAACATATACTAAAATTACATTGAATACAAACAGATATTACATTAAAAATTGTTCTTGCATTCTTGATGTAGTACTTTGCTCCGAAGCTCGTAGTCATTAATTCTTCTCATTGCATGTTTGGTTAATCCAAGTGGAGGTCTTTTACTGATCCACGTGATGATAATTTTGAGCCAGCTTTTGAGATCATCAGCTAATAAAAATCTATGAGACATCCATTGTGGTGTTGGTATTATGTGATGTTGTGACTTTCGGACCGACATGCTCACATTCTGGATCATGATATCTTCTCATCAGAGTAGCGGAAGCTTTCGTTGATTCATGATATTGGCAGCAGCGTAACAGAAGCATGGGGTGAAAATATCAGATTCATTGATGCACTTATCATGATTTCTTGAGAAATGAATGTATTGTGTGAGCATGCGGCTATGGATTGACCGCTTCATTCTGATCAGCTGCAAACGTCGGGTGTACCTGCATACAACAGTTAGCAATAAAGCGCACGAAAGTGTCTTTGATCACTTTCGTTGAATTGAGGTACACGGCCCACGGTTCCCCGTTGATCAGTACAAGTACTGCCTGTGATCAGGTATAATTTCGAAGAATTTCTTTGACAGGGTTTCGCAGCTGCTCTAGCTGTTCTCAAACCGGAACGTCTCAAAGAAGACAACAGTCGTGTATTGCTTAATAGAAATTGTTTTTGCAATACAACGAAGGTTTTAGTGAAAATCAATTATCAATCATAAAACACCTTTTGATTTGAAATATTCGAACACGGTCGATGTGCTAAAGAAAAGCGTTTTTGAGCACAATGACCGGTTTTTCAAAGGTATCCGTCAATCCATAACCTGAACCAGGATTGATTCAAAAGATTGAATCGCTCCATTGTTTCTGTTCAGTTGTCACATGGTTGATCTAATGAATATATCTCACATGCCACCTACCAGGAGCTTGTTTGAAGTTGGCTCCAGAAGGCTTTCCATCTTCATTGTGAATATTTTTACATATCACTCGGATGTTCTGGCAATACCACAAGGATAATGCGTAGGACTCAAGATATAATCTCTCTTTCCACATTGTGTGAAACAGAGAGTCTTCATTGAATGTGTCCTAATGAGATTTATGGATGATCTCGTGGCTCTAGACTCAATTTGTGCATATTTGGATCCTGTATCGGAGACTAGGGAGAGGATCTCCTTCTTCAATATCAACAATCTCTAAGAGAAAGTCGATAGATAATGTCAGTTCCCCGTGAGAATGAAACAAGTCCTTTTAAGAGGAACTTGAGTGGTTTGGGAAGTTGAAGTGCAGTACGTCACTGGGTCCATGACGTCTTGTCTTCAATACTGATGTTACCTTGGTAACCACCAGTAGCAAATGAATTGAACCCGGTTTCTGACCTAAGGTTGAATAATTGGAGGGCTATTTGTTTTCACCCTTTTCTCATTCAATTCTTTTTCATTCTTCAACCCCTTCAGTGCTTACCGAGACTTCATAGCTAGAACCTTGTTGGGTATATTCCAGTACTAGCTCGGACTCAGTCCGCACTCTTCCCATATCTCATTTTTCTCCTTTTTCAATATACCTAAGGACTTCTACACTATCTAGTGGATTGTCCCTGGGTAGATCCATCCGGTTCTGGCGGATCATAGGAACAAATACTTAACCTTATCATCCTTATATCACCATACATAAAGTAAAGTTGGTCGGTCTATTTGGTATTGTTCATCTGCCATTGGAACCAATTGAAAACCATTTGAAAATCAATCCAGATACTTGTGATATATTATCAAAGCATTTTGTATCTGAATTGTTTTTGATATTTTTAGAACAAGAGCTCCCCCTCAACATGTGCATCAAGTGTTTGAAATCGTTTTGCACACGGAGGCAAGAGAAAGAATTAACTTCTTTGATTACCATTTTCTAAAAAATATCAACATCACCTCCCTAATCAAATCAAGTAGATAAAGCATTTTGGGGAAGGATGAGGTTTTCATAAGCTTGCTCCCCCTCAATATGTGCATAGATATTTGAAAATGTTTTGCACATATTAGGAGAAGACTGCACATTGAGATAAGTTGATCACGTTTTAAATATTTGTGGTTTAAGATAGATGCTCCCCCTCAACATGTGCATGGAAAATTTGAAATCGTTTGGCACATGTGGGAAGGAGAGCATGTACATTCTTATAAAACCATTTACTGAATTATCAGTTTTAATCCAATTTAAATCACAAATTCTCCCCCGATCACAATTATCAAATCATTTGAGATTTGTGATCTCTGTAGATTTAAATTGATTTTGAAAGCTTTTAAGGATAATTGTGACTTGATTATGAAAACGTTTTAACAGATAAGGATCGGATTGTGAAACTTTAGACTCCATTGAATTAAACATGCATGATTATCTTTTGAAAACAATTGAATGACAAATAACCTTTTAATTTAATTGAAATCATTCTCCCCCTCAATCAATGACATAAGTTGTTGATTGAGAGATAGATATATTTTGACAACCTTTTAAGTCTAGATGATTATCAAAAATAGAGTCCGAGTTATTTTTCAAAACAACTAGTTTTCATTAGATAGTAGGGATTAGTTAAAAGAATCAGAGCAAGAAATGTGAAAATATCTAAAGCATGGCTCTGTTCTATCTTTGAAAAGCGGGTTACTGCCTGAAATGACAATAAACCATTGTTTCTCTTTCTCCTAAATTTTATTTTATTTTATTTTTTATTTTTTACATTCGAACAGCATCTAAAGACCCGTGTCATTCTTTGAATGACAACACAAAATCCGTAGATGAAATCGAACAAGGAAAAACATGATAAAATAACAATATTTTTTGAAATTTTTTTAAGATTTTCTAATTTTTATGGATTTTTGAAAGTTTTATATTTTTCTATTTGATTTTTTAAGGTTTTATAATTTTGTATTTTGTTTTTTCGAAAGAAGAAAGAAAAAAAATATTTACAGAGGATAGATGAAGGAAACCTTTTACTCCTCTTCTTCCTCTTGAAGACATTTGAGTGTTTCTGGTTGTAGGCTCTTAAGACCCAGTCGTGGAAGAATAAACTCAAAACGTTCTCTAGGAAGAGCTTTGGTGAAGATGTCTGCTAACTGGTATTCAGTCCTCACAAAGTAAAGTTCCACCACACCGTTTTCAACTTACTCCCTGATGAAATGATGTCGAATGTCGATGTGCTTTGCTCTTGAGTGTTGTACGTTGTTGCATGAGAGAGCAATAGCACTTTTATTATCACAGTACAGAGGGATTTTATTGAATTCAAAGCCATAGTCAGATAATTGGGATCTCATCCATAGAATTTGAGCACAACAAGATGACATGGTTATGTATTCCGCCTTTGTAGAGGAAATAGAAGTACTCATTTGCTTCTTTGAAGACCAGCTCATAAGCTTATCACCCAAAAACTGAGCACCTCCAGACGTACTTCGACGAGTATCTTGACATCCTGCATGATCAACATCTGCATAGGCTGTTAGTGACATACCGGTGTCCTTCGGGTACCAAAGTCCCATATTGATGGTTCCTTGGAGATACCGAAAGACCCGTTTAACCGCTTCAAGGTGCTTTTTAGTAGGCTTAGCCTGATATCTAGCACACATGCAAACAGCGAACAAGATGTCTGGTCTACTAGCTGTGAGGTACATCAGGGATCCAATCATACTACGATATTTCGTTTGGTCTATCATGATCCCTGAGTGGTCCTCATCTAGTTTTGTACGTTCAATCATGGGAGTGTCAACAGGGTCACTAGAATCGAATCCAAATTTCTTTAAAATCTCATTTGCATATTTAGATTGATTTATGAAAATGCCTTCGGGACTTTGTGAAATTTGTAATCCCAAGAAAAATGACATTTGTCCCATCATTGACATTTGAAATTTTGAACCCATTTCATTTGAAAAACGGTCACACTCATTGGGGTCAGTCGAGGCAAAGATGATATCATCAACATAAATTTGAACATGAATTAAATGTTTGCCTGACTTCCTGGTGAACAATGTTGGATCAACTGCTCCTTTGCTAAATCCGGTAGATAGAAGAAACTTTGATAGCGTATCATACCATGCCCTTGGAGCTTGCTTTAAACCGTAAAGAGCCTTCTTCAAACGATAAACGTGAGTAGGATGCTCTTGATTAACAAATCCTTCCGGTTGGCTGACGTAGACGACTTCTTTAAGATCTCCGTTCAGAAATGCCGTCTTTACATCCATCTGATAGACTACCATGTTCTTACTGGCAGCATTAGCCAAACAGATTCTGATTGCCTCGATACGAGCAACAGGAGCAAATGATTCTTCAAAGTCAATACCCTCCTCTTGACGGTATCCTTTAGCAACCAATCGAGCCTTGTTCTTTAGGACATCACCATGCTCATCAAGTTTCACTTTGAAGATCCATTTTAGAGCAATGATCATAGCACAATCTGGAGCAGGTACTAATCCCCATACATCAAGTCGATCAAACTCATGAATTTCTTCTTGCATGGCATTAAACCAACTGTCTTCATTCATGGCAGTTTTAACATCTTTTGGTTTAATCTTAGAGAGTACGGAGTTGAAGAAGCACCATAAGGCATCGGTTGCAAGTTGTTTCCGTGTTGATACTGGACGAGAGGGATTACCAATGATGTTGTCTAATGGATGATCGTGAGTCCATTTTCTAAGGTGTTCATGTGGCAGTTGTTGAGGGACTGAGGTAGCAGAGTCGATGTCTCCTGAAGAAGATGGTTCTGATGATGATTCAGGAGCAAATATGTTTTCAAATGAAGCATCTTCAGGAGTAGCAAAGGGATTAACTTCATCATTGATGCCAGAAACAGTTCCATGATGTACATTCGAAGATTGATGATTTGTTGATGAGACTGAGTTATCAGCAGCAGGAGCTTCTTGACTTAATGATATTGAGACTGAAGGATTGACTTCATTCTCAGGGATATGAGCAGCCTCTGTTGTAGGAATTGACAGTTCATTAGCACTTGGCTCATAGAGTTCATCAAACATAGGATCAAACAATTTCTTTAAATCATCTTCAGATGGAGGTACATATGGAGTTGCTCGAGAAGAATTTGGTACAAGGGATGAACCAATGGGACTATTTTGAAGTGCGGGTCCTGAACTGGATTGTCCAGGAGCCATTTGACCGGTCAGCTCATCAAACGTGACGTGAATTGTTTCCATGATATTTCGGGTTCTCTTGTTGTAGATTCGATATCCTTTTCTGTTTGGTGCATAACCTACAAATACTCCAATGTCTGCTTTAGCTCTAAGTTTGCCTAAATCTTGGCCCTCATTAGTTGGATAACACAATGCACCGAACACACGAAGGAATGAAAGATTAGGTTTTCTGTTGTGGACAAGTTCATATGGAGTTTTTCCATGAGCAGTGTGAATCAGGGATCGATTTTGGGTGTAGCATGCAGTGGCGATGGTTTCACCCCAGAGAAACATTGGAACTTTTGAGTAAATCAGCATTGTCCTTGCGGCTTCAACAAGAGTTCGATTTCGTCTTTCAACTACATCGTTCTGTTGAAGAGTTCGAGGAACACTTCTTTGATGACTGATTCCAATACTTTCATAAAACTCACTAAGTTGTTTGTTAACAAACTCAGTTCCATTGTCTGTTCAGATAATTCTGACCGTTTTGTTAAGACGAACCTGCAACTGTTTGATGAGTTTGATGATGATATTTGGAGTTTCATCCTTTGTCTTTAAGAACTTTACCCAGGTGAATCTAGAGAAATAATCAACCACAACTAACACATATTTCTTCCCAAAGATATTCTGCACTCTCATGGGTCCACATAAGTCCATGTAAATTGTATGAAGAACTTCTATGACAGAGTTAGTAGGTTTGGGTTTATGGGCATACTTCTTGCTTTTTCCCAATTGGCATGCTGAACAAAGATGATCCTTTTCATACTTAAGTCTAGGTAAACCTACAACTAAGTCCTTTCTGGAGAGATCATTGATGGTGCCGAAGTTCAAGTGATTGAGACGACGATGCCATAACCATGACTTTGTTTTAGAAGCCTTTGACAACAAGTAAATTGGAGAAGACTTCATCATATCTTCGATAGAGATGGTGTATAGATTTGAACCACGTGAACCTCTTAAAAGTTCCTTACCATCAAGTTCTCTAACGAAACAAGTATGTTTTCTGAAGGCTACTTCTAGATCAGAATCGCAGAATTGACCAACAGAGAACAGGTTATGACCAAGACCTTCTACATAATATACTCTGGAGATAACACTTTTACCAACAACATAATCTCCATAACCCATAATTGCACCGAAATGATCATTCCCGAATCTAACTGCCCCGATGAATTTGCTCACGAAGTTCATGAGCCGCGACCGGTCGCCAGTCATATGCTTGGAACAGCCTGAGTCCAGGTACCACATAACGATTTGAACGATCTGCAGTTGAACACAGACAAGAATGGATAACTGGATAATTGGGATCCCCATGCAAGAATGGGTTTCATTTGGTTAGTAACAGTGATTGGAACACCCACATCAGAAATAGAAACGTTCATCTCAGAAATTGAATCAATGGAGTTATGAATAGATGCAGTACTAGTGTCCGTATTTGCCCTATTTAAAGTATGTTCACTTCTTAAGGGAATAGTTCTACCAGTAGTCATCCATTTTATAGTGGGCATTGTCTGATTAACCTTATGGCCAACAGGTATCCATTGATAACCTATCTTAATAAATGTTCTTCCTGTGGGCTTCCACTGTTTTCTAACTTTCTTTCGCCTCTGCCTTTTAGCTTTTTTAACATGATTTTTTGTATTAGCAATATTAATTGGGTGTATGACAGCATTAGACAAAACATTCACACCACATTCATGATTAGAGACAGAATTCAAGCAGACATCATTACAAGGTTTGCAAATAGTATCAAAATTCAAATTAATTACAGTACGCATATGGCTAATACTAGAATCAACACGATTCGTTTTATTCGACTCAAGCTTAAAGTTCCTAGGTTGGTCTTCTACTCTCTTCCAATGCACATTCTTAGCTTGCGAGGTCCTATCATTCCTTGTATTGTCTTGAGACTTTGACCTGCTCGCTTTAATGTCACTGATTACTCCTGTAGAGGGAATGGGAACATTAGTTGGTTTTGCTACTCTTTGCATCTCCTGTTTAGATGTGCTGGGATCTGAATTACATGCAGGCACACTAAAGTTCACTTTCTTAACACTAGAAGTGCTGGGATTTGTACTTCTAGAAGGCACACTAGAGTTCGCTTTCTTAGCATTAACAGATCTGGAATCTGAACTACTTGAAGGCACACTAAGGTTCACATTCAAAACATCGGGGCATCGAATGAATATCATACTTGGCATTAGGCATAGAACATGGAATCAAAGGATTAACTCTCTCACCTAAGGACTTTGGGCAAATTGTGATTAAGCATTCTAGAATTTATTGAGATTGTTTGGCATATAAGCATGCATACCCAATTGCATTGTCAAGTGGTTTCTCTAATTTAGCCTCTTCAACAATCTCACGTAGACATTCTAGACAATCCTTAAGGGATGAGAAATATGTTTGAATAGCAAGTTTGTTATTCCTGAGATGAGGGGGAACATATTTCACAGACAAAGCATATTTATTACAAGAGTGAACCTTTGATACACCATTCTCCCCATTGGTCATTGGCATTTTCCCTTTTACCTGACTCTTCAGATTCTCAATTTCCTTTTGCAATGAAGCTATTTGTTCGTTATTTTTGTTACGAGTGACCTTTATTGATTCAAATAACTCATTGAAATGATGTTTAACCTTTTCATTTTCTTCTAGAAAACTTTCGTTTTCCTTTTGTAATGCATTTACTAAGTTTTGAAGATGAAACGTTTGAGAATTCTGAGAATCTAAAGGAGGAGGCATTTGGGAGCCTGTCACATTGTTCTTTTGACCCTTTAATTGAGAGATTTGGGCTTTCAACTTTCTGATCGTGTTACAATGAGCTTGAATCTGTTCATCACGTTTGTTAATTTGAAAAACTGCATCAAACTCTGGAGCATCTGAGGATGTCTTGATATTTGAAGTTTTGACATTTTCTTTAAGATGTTGATATTTTAGTTGTAAATTAAAATGCTCAACCTCTAGTTTAGAAAAATGTTTAACCAAATTGTCGTGATCATCCAGTTCAATTTTCTCATTTAGTTTAGAATTAATCTTTTCAAGCTCAATGACACAATCATGGGAGACTTTCAGAGCAACAGATAATTCATGAAATTGAGAAGCATTAATGGAACAGTTTGTAGCAGTGAAAAACACATCTTGAGTAATACATTCAAAAATAAGAGTCTCATTCAATGTATGAAAGTTTTTCCTCTCAATCTCATTATATTTTAGTGCTCGCTCATAGTCACTAACCTCAAGTATCATTGCATCAAACTCCTTTTCCATTTCTTTAATGTCTAAGTTCATTCTCTTTTTAAGACTTTCAAAATGATCTTTTAGCTGTTTAAAGAAAGGCATGACTTCAGTTAAATAACATTCTTTCGTTTGCTCAAAACCCCTTTCCCCTTCAGTTATACCAGTGGGTGTGATCCTTTTCTTACAAGTTTTCTCAAAATCAACAAATAGTTGAAAAATAACATATTGACTGATTAAGGTCTTGCTTTTAGTGGCAATAGTCCTAGGAACTAAATGCATTGGTGTATTGGGAGGATACACAGTCGCTGAAGGCATTTTCCTAAAGGGGGGGGGGGGTTTGTTACAACAAGATTCTCTGCTTTTTGCTTATCTAAATCCTTTTTCCGGAACACTTGTTCGGGTGTTAACAACGTCTGAGGCTTAAACATGTTCAAGGAAATCTAATTCTCCTTCTTGTAATCATGGGGTGTGATATTTATTTTCTTCTCTTTACATTTAGGATCATCTAATTTCTTGTTCATCTTTTCCCTAGTGACTTCATCTGATTTCTTATCTTCCTCAGTGCACTCAACGCAACTAGGTTTCTGTCTAGGTTTAAGGATTTCATTGCCATCATAAAGAACCTTATGAGCATTTCTAGCCTTTTTAATGACCTCTGGATTTGGTTCCTCAACAAGGGGAATGCTATGCTTATCGCTTAAGACTCTATGCTTAGTGATTAAGTGAGCAGTCTGAATGGTATTTCCTTGTACGTACAACTTATTTTCAAGCTTGTTTTTCAAGGTTTTTAGATTAGAAAAATCATTCAAAAGTTTTGATTCCTTAGCACTGAATTCTTGCTTAAGCATTTTAACATTTTCTTGAAGTTCTTGTTTTTGCTTAGTAGTTTTAGAAAGCTTTTCTTTTAAGGAGTTTAACTCTTGTTTTAATACTTCTTCTCTAAACCTACTTTTTCTAATAGTTGTACGCATTTGGTCATCCATTTCCTGCTCACGGGTGGTCAACTCAAATTTTGCACGTTGTTCATAAATAGCAACACGTTCTTTATAGGCATTCAGTTCAGAGATGACAGAATCATCAGGGGCACATGCAATGAATTCATCAAAAACATAATCATTATTGACTGCAGAAGATGCATCACTTGGTACAATCTCACTTTCACTTTGTTTCACATATTGATCATATGGGACAACATTGATATTACCCATATTTTCAATATCTGACTCAATAAATACAGTTGATTGTACTTCGTTATGTATCTTTTGCTCATCAACTTCATCGTATAATTTTAATACCTCAGAAATGAGTTTGTCTTTGGATGGACTAGCTTGTGGTGATGAAGAGACTTTAGGAGAGACCATTGGAGAAATGGTAGCCATGAAGATGGTTTGTGCAGTGGGTTCTTCATCAACATCAGAGTCGTATGCATCACAATCAGCTACTTGAAAGGCATTCTGATGATTATGGCCTATCTCCTGAATTGGTTGCTCATCAACATCTGCATCATATGTCTTAGCATTTCCCTCAGCCAAGAACAACAACTCCTCTTCATCCAAAGCTGCACCATTATCCTGAGCTTGCACAAGCAACATCTTATCCCTGAAGTACTCGGCATTCTGAGGGCGTTTTGGCGATGTGCAGTTCCTTGCAATGTGTCCCTCACCTCCACAATTGTAACATTTGATTGGCTTTGCTTGACCCTGATTTCCATTCCTTCCCCTATTCTGATTTGCAGCATAACCTCTACCAGCTCCACCTCTTGCTTGTTCGTACTGTCGTTCTTGAACTGGCTGCACCATAACCTTCCCATCTCTGACAGTGGCTTGATTGTCTGGATTGGAAGCAGTTCTGAGATTGTTGTTGGTGTGTGGAAGAGAGTTCATGTTTTGACTAATCAGGAGAGCTAGTTGATTAATGAAGTTTCCCACGTGTGCATTAGCATCAGCTTGTTTGAACATAGGATCAGGAATGAGTTTGTGATTACCATTACCCATGGGTATAACTTGTGAGGCTTTGGTTGTGATTTCGATGTTTGAGTAGAAGGCAGTTGAATCATTTGATGAGCTTGTCTCTCCCTGGTTGGTTTTGAACTGATTCAGAATCCTTTTTTCAAACATAGCATGTCTCTCATTCTGAAGGAGGAAGGCATAGAGTTTCTCATAGTTTGTATTCTTCAATCCTTTGGTTAGCTTTACAGAGGTGACAAACTTGTGCCATTCGGGATTCATGTTGTTCACAAACTTTGAGTTCAGCTGAATGTTTGGCATAGTCATTCTGATGTTCCTCATATCATTAACAAGCTTGTGGAATCTCACATAGTACTCATAAACACTCTCATCTGGTTTCATCTTGAAGTGTTCAAATTCATCATAGAGTTGTGATTCTCTGTCTTCCATAGCATTGAATCTCTTTTTCTCCTTATCATCGAGCTCATCATATGTCTTTGGTCTGTCAATTCCATAGATCATTGTTCCATCTTCAGCTGTATCAATTAAGTCTCTAGTAGTCTCAACCCGATATGGTCCTTCATCACTGGATTTGAGAATGTTGACTCCATTTTCCTTTCCAAGACAGTACAATCTGATTCGTTGAGCCCAAGAGTCGTAGTCAGTTCTGTCAAGCATGGGTGGACGAGTATCTGAACCAGCTGCTTGAACATCCTCGGCCACAGTGGAGATGATTGTAGGAACGTTGGTAGACATGATGATAGATTAAACGGGATTTTATAACTCTATGATTAAACCTAGAAATAGATTCTTTCACGGGATTTTACTAAATCAAGAGAAAACCGTATTCAAAGGATATCACCCAAGTCGCTAGGAAACCTTGAGCCAAGTCGCTAAGTGCCAAGTCGCTTTAGTCCCAAGTCGCTATATAACAACTCGCTACAATCCAAGTCCCTAGCAAAATTTTGACAGCAAGTCGCTAAGCACTAAGTCGCTAATTTGTCAAGTTGCTAAATAGCAACTCGCTAGGTACCAACTCGCTAACACCAAGTCGCTAACTTACACCAAGTCGCTACCCGTAGTGGAGAATCCACTAAGTGTACTTTTTGTCGGCTTGTCTCAGTAGACAAGTCGCTAGCTCAACTCGCTAAGACCTTTAAACACCAACTCGCTACCAAATAACAAAGCAAATCGCTACCAAGATAAACTATCCGTGGCTCAAGTCGCTAGCTAGAAAATCACAAAAACACCACCTTTCAATCCAAAAACAACCCAACCACGATGATTCAAGCCTTCAAAATCAAAACCTAAACACTTGTGATGATTCTAAACACAAAAGTACTATCAAAATCCAAACTTTAACACTAGAAATCACCCAAATGATGCAAAAACCACTAAAAGTTTTCAAACTCAAAAACCACTAGAAATCCAAAGATATGTAAGAGATGATCTAACCATGGCTCTTGATACCAATTGTAAGATATTGTATTTCACATACACATCAAACCATGACACAAAGTAGGCGTACAAGAGGTTTTAGAGAGAGAAAGTTAGAGGTTTGGGAACTTTAGTGAGAGAAAGAAAAATCTTATTATGAGCTCCAACTCTCTACCTTGGAAGGTAGAGAGTATTTATAGTCTTACAATAAAACGCCACACAACGGGCTGTGGATCAGGCATACAGTGGGTAAAGACCCGTCCGTCCTCCACGGTGTTACTTAACTAAATACTACTTAGCTTAAAAGAACTACGACTACGAGCTTTCTAACGATTACATATACTTGAGGTGACCGACTCTTTAATACCTGGAATTTCTAATTCCTAACATCTCTTTTCTCTACTCTAAACCACCCTCACTATAAACCATCGTCAACCGGCACCAACAAATTCTGCCACCTACTGTCACAACAATAACCGACCACCACAATGTCGTCAACTGCATAAATTGCCACCAATCCGCCACCTACTCTAATTCATTCCACAAAAAACCATAATGTACCGTCACATTATTAAAAATAAAAAATAAAAACTCAGAAACTCAAAAGATCTCAGGTTTTATTAAATAAAGAGAAGACATTTAAAGATCTTTAGAAACCCATCATCGATCTTTATTGGGCATAAAAAGGAAAACGCACCTACCTTAGATCTTTAAAAGATCTTGAAGCCGAGCAACTTTGTTTCGTGAAATAAAAACACGAAATATGAAAAACACATACCAGAGACCTTATACAAAAGATCTTAGCCGAGACTTGAAATCTTTGTGTGCTTCGAAGAACAAGAACAGAAAATATTGTTTTGAGGTTTGGTTTTGGCAAGCAAAAATTAGACGAAACGAGAAGATAAATGTAGTCTTTGTGTTCGGTTTTTTAGCAAGAAAGAAACCAACTAAGAGCTATTTGTGAGTGTTGTTTGTAGTAGCCACGTGATATCAGAGAAACAAATGAGATTTAGGGCGTGTTTAGTGTTCGATTATTACCAGGGAGGAAAAAAGAAACGAATTTTAGTTTGTGTTTGTGGCTACAAGATTATGTTGAGAGAATGGTTGCGTGTGTGAATAGATAGAGTAATTTAGGTTTACAAGATTTTAGGGCAAGTGAATTATAAGAGGATAATATATGCCAAAAAATTAGGGTATGTTATCGGGCTTAGGGTAATTAGACCTTATTAGACCTTCACTATCCGAATTTTGGGCTCAACAAAATATAATCCGTATTTTTTTTAGTTATAAAACTTTCGGTTTGAATTGTTATATTAAAGAGACGAATTTTTGCTTATCTTTTAAATTTTTTGTTGGAATTTGTACATTTAAGATAGTATTGTGGTATTTGATTTAACTATAATTTTGGGGTTTTTTTTTTTTTTTTTTTTTTGAATGACAAGATTAAGATTTAATTTAGAAGAATTCAATTTATATTGAAAGTTTTTTTTTATTGCTAATAATACATATAACAATAAAAAAACCATTACCACTCCAATTTCTTACAGAAATGATGCCAACATAGATTTTGTAATGGAACAATAAAAACACATACCTAGAATACGTCAACCGCTAAATTGTTATTGAACCACTAACAAAGAAAATGGGTTCAACGATCATATGTTTTGCTGTAAACAAATAATTGTTACCTTTAAATCAAACTAGCACTAATTGATGCATCTATAATTTGACGAAAATACACACTACTGTCATTAGATATGAGTACTCGGTTAGATACCGCAGCCGCTAGGCATAGCTACTCGGCTAGAAAACATTATTCTGTTGGTTTCTTTTTGTAATGACGTTTATTTTAACTTATGTTTCAAAGATGCTACATATGTTCCTTTCTTTCGTTTGAACCTTATGTTTATTTTGGATATGAAATAGATTACATTGTTATTGCTTAAACTTATTTTAATTTAAATTATTATTCATTTGTATAATTATTGTTAGAAAAAACATGTAACCGAATAAAATTTTCTCGTCGCTAAATATAGTCACAGGGTACCCGCCGCCGCATTGCGTGGGTACCCTGCTAGTATATATATATAGACACACACACACACACACATACACACACACACACACATATATATATATATATATATATATATATATATATATATATATATATGTATATATATATATATATATATATATATATATATATATATATATATATATATATATATATATATATATATATATATATATAGACATATAGGGTAGGGTTCTTTTCAGAACCAAGAAAAGGTCGAGAACTGCGAGAACAAGCATTAACCAATCAGATTTTTTTGAATATTTGTTTTTATTATT
This sequence comes from Chrysanthemum seticuspe, assembly GCA_019973895.1. Lineage (NCBI taxonomy): Eukaryota > Viridiplantae > Streptophyta > Magnoliopsida > Asterales > Asteraceae > Chrysanthemum > Chrysanthemum seticuspe. The sequence goes on from BPTQ01000009.1 coordinate 152,615,392, forward strand.
TTATCCAAAAGGATATAATAGTAAATATACATTTTTTTTATTTTCTTTTAGATTTATTTTTAATAAAAAACGTTTTTTAAGTTCGTAAATTTTAGGAACTTTTTTTTTAACATGTATGATTTCAAAGGGTAAGGTGCATATGTGTTTTTTTATATATAATGTAAATTTACATATATTTTTAGTGTTCAATTGCTTAAAACTTTAATGTATTTTGGTCACAAATCTTTACACAAGTGCATGGAATGACAAACATAAATATTTTACATGTACCGTATACATTTCAAAATAAACTTATACACAAAATTTAAAATCATTTGATATACAACTCAAATACAAAAGTCTAATAGTAAAGAATAAATGAAAGTTTCGTTGATGTATAGTCGTATCTACTAATCTTTAACAAAACCAGATTTGGCTCTGTCCGTATATGCACATGTATTTTCCATTTACTTCTTTATCATAATTATCTTCTCGCTGGATAGTATGTACAAAACACAAGTGCACTCTTCACATCGATCATCATACTCGTACCTGTAACCACAAACAATTAATAAAAGAATTATTTAATAATAACAACTAATAAAACACATGTGCATAATGTATTCCTGACTTGTGTACACAAGTGCATTATTAAAACATTTTTGTTTTAGTCAATCCTCTCTTTAAGTAGAGTCCTGTGTAGTGTTATTGTACCAATGCCTCTCATTGTCTACTAGTAAAAATGATATATTGATTATTTACAATGGGCATTATACTAATACAAATACAGTGGCTTATGGAGCGGCCCAACTTTTTCAATAATCCATTATACGTAAGTGCGATTTTCGTAAATGGGCATTGTGAACATTATGTAGCATCATTCATATCTCTATTAACCATGTAGTTACATGTAAGATTCAATGTACTATCTTTAATTTGGTGTTTTATAAAACCTTTATTAGGCAACATCAGTAGATGACGTGATGTGGAAAATGTTCAAAATAATGTACGTGTATAAATTTACCCCATAACTAAACACAAAACATATTATATCATAATTAAAAAAACATATATGCAGTTTTAATACATTAAACTCCTAAAACACATGTGCACAAAACGCATCAAATTCACTAGAAACTCTAGGAACACATGTGCACACTTCTTTTGTTACAAGACTACACCAATAGAGTAAATGAATGCAAGGGAAATCAACAAAATATACACTATTCTAGCAATTTATAACAACATCAACGTTGGAAAGGGTATGTATTGGTTAGACCATTCTTATAAATACCGATTACCAAGCACTAAAGCACGTTTTCAAGCATAAACACAAACAGCCATGTAACGATATAATAACACACATGTACAACCATGAAACTCATATTCTATAGCTATGAAAATGTTACCAGAACAACACTTTTGGCATACAATTTTAAGTAACTAACACATAATTATCTTAGTAAACTCGTATCTACATGAACACAAACCACCATAAATTGATTAAATAAAGAGATTTACCTTGTGTTTGAATAAAAAATCCTTTTTCATGTATAATAAATAAAAAGCTATATTTTTTTCTTGAAGGATGTTCAGATTTGATTATGATATATAAGACTAAAATCAAAGTCATAAATCAATTAAATAAAACTAGGTATACCTTGTTATTGTTGTACAAAATTCGAACGCAAGATCCATTTATGAATGATGTTGTTGTTGGCCGACTGTAGGTAGGATGACAATTGCGGAAGGTAGTGACGATTGTGATTATCCGGCGACATAGATAGGTAAGGATAGTGGCTAGGGTTTGAGAGGAAGAGATGAAAATTAAGTTACATAAAAACGGTTTTAGGGGTACAGGGCTATAGGATGCTATTTTTATGGAAGGATTAAAATACCCACTTTGCCATTTGTTTTTATTTTTTTAAAGATAAGCTACATATATTTTCAAAAATGCCATTTTGCATAGATATGTTGTACATAATGCATTATTAGGAGTAATAAGTCAGTTCTCGCACTTCTCGACCTTTTCTTAGTTCTGAAAATAACCTCAAACTATATATATATATATATATATATATATATATACATATATATATATATATATACATATATATATATATATATATATATATATATATATATATATATATATATATATATATATATATATATATATATATCTATACTAGTTTTCGAAGCTCGCCCAATGGGCGGGCATGACTTATAATAATTTGTTTGTTGTGTTTTGTTAACTAAAATACATTTTTTAGAATTGTCAAACAATATTATAAAACAATTGTTTCTTTGGTTTTGGTTTTTGTTTTTGTTTTTGTTTTTTTTGTTTTTAAAAGAATTATAAATAATTGTATGGTTTGTGTGGATGGTTAATAACACAACATATATAATTTTTACAACATTATTAATTTTATGTATGTTTGTAAAGTTGTAGATAATGAAAATGTATTAAAGTGTTATTTAGCGTTTTTTTAGTTTTTAAAAAATGAGTTGTTTTTAAATGAGATATCGATCTGCGAGGTGCCATTATCTCATATGCAGGGATCATGTTGGGTTGTGATTATGTCTATTGCTTTGGGTTAGGAGGTGGGTGTTTTAAAACTGGAGAGTGATCTTTTCCCTTTGATAACATATAAGCTAAAAGACATCTTTGCTAAAAGGCATAAACACTCTTACATAAGCTAAAAGGCATCTTTACTAAGAGCATCTCCGATGCTTCAAGTCTTCAATGACTTGAAGCATTTAATGCAGTAAATGCATACTATACTTATAAACTAAAGCTTTTGAGAAAGACTTGGTGTATGCCAAGTCTTTGTGTAAAGCTTTTCAAAAAGCTTTTAAAAAGCTATTGTTGCAATGCTAAAAACACTACTAAAAGACTTCTTAGAATAAGAAAAAGCTTTTGCCCATTTGAAGCATTGTATATGCTCTAATGGTATTATACAGGATTTATCACATTATTTATTCAATAATAATGCCAAAGTCTGTTTGTGGTCAACTGGTTTATCACCTATGAATATGCATGTATGGATGGTTGAACATGTAAAAGGTTATCACCTATAACAACACCAATTGAGATAATTGCATACACACAAAAAAATGAAGATAATTTGTCTACCTAGGCCTCATGTAAAACAACTATCCAAAATCATACAGACAAAAGAACTAAAGACTACACTAATTCAGTAGCCAATCAGATGAATAGCAATTGAACGGAAGATTAGTAACATAGATATACTAATTCCGATTGTTGGAACCATTCTTAAACGACAAACAGTAAGAACTGCTATTGTTTTTGCATGTAAAGGCACAACTTATCTCATCACACGCATAAAAGCTACAACAAATTTGATTACCATAAAACACTTGCCACAAAAGGAGAAAACATAGATACACTCATTATAGTCCAGGAAAAAGATCCTGCAGACCATGTTTAAACTCATAAAATAGTTTGACGGTGGACCTGAGAGTTGAGGTATCACAAAAGAGCATTGCATCTGTCCTCTTTAAAGCATGAATGGTCAGCCGTATTTTGCCTCTTTGTTTTGTCATTATAACCTGCAGGTTAAGACACAAATTAATATTCCATGTAGATACATATTGCAAGAATAAATGTCTAATTTGCACTTACTTTAAGGTTATAAGCCTGTCTTGAAGACAACATTCTTAATGGGCCATGTGAATAGATATTGCAAGAAGAAATGCTAAAGATTTATGTTAAATCCTATATTTTTGAATATAATTTGTCTAAAATCTGATTATGTTAACATTTTAATTGGAAATGCCCAAATTTTTATATATTAGCACTTATTTACTTTAAAAAAAGCATAAAAGGCGCTTTATCCGAAGACTTCATTTGTTGACTGATTTTGGAATAAGCTGTAAGTACTTGTATAAGCAATCCATAACAAATTTTCTCCAACTCAAATGAAATTTCCAGTCATGACGAATTGCCTTTGACCCTTCACTCAAGCCGTTGAATTTAGCAGCATTCATCAGTTACGGTCTTATGCTACAGTTGTATGCTGAAAAAGCTAATTAATTACCTGATGTGGGAGAGGACTAAGGGGTCAGTAAGGCCATGGAAGATTCATAACGAAGCATTGGATACAGATTTCATACTACAGTTATAAGAATCCTGAGGATAAGAGCACATGTGGTCAATACTTTAGGCCATTTTAGGCATCACTGCGAGCCTCGGCAGCAACTCCAATGGTGTACGCGTCCGCACAGTTTGCAGAAGTTAGTGAAGCATGCAATAGGATACCCTTTAACTGTTAAAGACAAATATCACAACATATTATAAAGTTACGGTTAGTTATCAAGTATTTTTATGTTGTATATTTAGGGGGCATTTTGATTACCTTATTTTATGGGTTTAGAAGGTTTTTTCAGGCTTAAAAGCTTATCCAGTTGAGCATAGAAACTTAAATTAGCGATAACATCAGAACGGTTTGGTTAAGTTGGTTAATAATAAAAAAAAAACTGTCAAATATGTTAGCTTAGAGCATCTCCAATGGTTGATTTCATATCAAATAGAGTTCTTTTAACTAATTCCAATGGTTTGTTCAAGATGTTATTACTGAAAACAATTTTGTGCTCAGGAACAACGATTTTGGATGATGTTAAAGAAGCCATAGGAGAAAATACTGAAGTGGTATATGAAGAAAATCCAACAATTGACAGCCTTTGTGTACAAGATTTTTCCTATGCAATTGTAGTCGTTGGTGAAGCTCCATACGTTGAATTAGGCGGTGATAATTCAGAACTCACCATTCCTTTTAATGGAGATGAATTATTAAATTTAGTTGCGGATAAAATCCCAACTCTAGCAATTCTTATTTCTGGTAGGCCATTGGTTTTAGAGCCATCAGTACTCGAAACTTTGGATGCATTGGTTGCTGCATGGTTGCCCGGGACTGAAGGAAATGGGATAACCGATGTTATTGTTAGGATCAGTTTAACATATGATTTATGTGGTTCGGGAGGTCGGGGTTGGTGATTGAAGATGAAAGTATTCATCTTGTTTAGAGAGAGAAAGTAGAGAGAGGGAGGAGAAAACACAAGACTTTTATAAAAGAAACACACACTACACCTAGCCAAATGATTCACCTCACCCCTCATGGAGAGTCATGAGGGGTATTTATAGGCTCATCCAACCACTACTTTGCCACTTAACCAATACTAGTCCCTATGGGCAAAGTATACTACGCATCTAGTCCAATTCACTTAAGTGACGTTATCTTTATAAAAAGGCGAGGCTAACAGTTATCTTTGGAGATTATGAGTTTCATGGACGGCTTCCTGTTTCATGGTTTAAAACAGTTGATCAACTACCTATGAATACTCATCAAAACTCATATGATCCTTTGTTTCCACTCGGGTATGGTTTGAAGTCTAAAGCTTGAACAATGTGTTGGTTTGTGAATTTTGTTTGTACTTGAGCATGTACTATCCGTTATCTCTAATAAAGCTCCATTGATCTAGTTGCACATAAATTTCACTAATTCTGAGTTGCACAACAGTTAACTATACAACAGACCAAACTTTATGGTTAAAAGTTAGTTCATTCTAACCCAAACCGACCGATCATCCAACCGGCCAATTTTTCACCTATAGGGAAATGTTAGTCTGAGAGGGGTTATTAGCCAACATAAACAATAAACCGTGCTCTCTAATTTTAAAGAAGGAACCTAACGTTGCTTCTAGATACCAAGACACCTCCTACAAAATAGTTAAAGAGTATCATGTCGGGGAACTAACCTTAAGTTCTACACCTGAAGCACTGTTCATCTTCCCAGCAATCTTCTTTAGATCGATGCCACGCAGTAAGTTCATTTTTCGTGAATGGATTCTAAAGCTATTAGCCAAATGGGTCATAATCGGAACCTCGGTAATTGAAATTTAACAGCCTTAAAAATTAAGATAAGCATGGACTTACTCAGCTTCATTGTCGATAAAAGCTTGGGCATCGTTTAGCAGCTTCCTGTCACCTGGTTACAGATATAGACACTAAGTATACCATTTAAAAAATCTTACAGGGTGTTTGGATGTGTGTTTTAAAGTGATAAAAAGAATCAAATTCAGCTAATCAGTTGATTAAAGATAGGGACATGCATTCACTTTTACACTCATCTCAATAAGCACTTTTCCCAGTTTTACACTTCTAATCCGCACTATAGAATAATCGCTCTTACACAGAGGTGGCAATTTCGACATGTTTATTTATAATTTAGGTTGTCTTCTAATCTAACGCGTCAAGATAGTAGAAGCAAAAAAATAGTAGCTAACACGAAAAGGGTCAAACGGCTAGAAAGTATCCCAAGAAACACTATAATTTTAATGTATAAAATCACATTAATTAAGTTATTCAAAATATAGTTTTTTCATTAGAATTAGCACACCAAACCATTTCGACCCATACTAATACATTGTCCGTGTTGACCTGTTATTCATTCGGCCCCGACCCACCCATTTTTTCCTTCAAAAAACACTTGAAACATGTTATTACGACTTAATGTCGCAATAATTAGTTTCAAAACACATCATCTAAAACCCCCTATGTCCTACAAAGAGAGCATCATAAGAGCTTGAAAACAGCAAAAGATAGGCAATGTACCTCTAGCATGTTTCTTGGGAGGATGATCCAATCGAGCATTTGATCTACCAGGAACTTATGAATTGCAAACAATATTTTCCTTGTCTAGCAAATTCCCATTTTCTATATCACCATACCTCCGTAACCGTTTAAGCTTTGGCTTTGGTTCACTAACTAATTTTTCTCCAGAACTAATTATCCAGTCTTTACTGCAACTATTATTCGACAACTTTGTCAAAGGAGTTCGGAATTCTCCCATAAACTTGGCAGCAGAAGTGCACTTTTGTGAAGAATTACTTATTGAATCACTTATTGGGGTGCGCATTTCTTCCGTCATACAAAAATTTCTTCTATTAGGAGTAATCACCTTAAACTCCTCGTCATTCTTACTTTGGCCTTGTAGGACCTTAAATATATCAACCTTATCACGTTATACCAAGCTTTACCACACAAGCTTACACGTAAAACACAAACACAAAGCTATGCGTAAATAAGAAGGAAAGATGGTGACTTGGTGAAAAGAAGAACTTTAATATCAAAGGAAAACACACACACATACACACTCAAGCACACCCCTCAAATGACTATTTGAGGGGTATTTATACTTCCTTACATATGCCCTAATGGGCTTTGGGATGGGCTTGGATTGGACTTGGATTGGATGACAACTTATACAAGGCTAACTTAACATAACATTTAGCCATTTAGCTTAGCCCAATCCATGAGCCCGTCGACTATTCTAGCACGATATCTAACACACGTTACAAAGTTCCTAAACGTGAATGACCATCACTTCTAATAAAACTGTTATGGCTAACAATCTCCCCCTAAGGGGTGGTCATTCAAAAGATGCTCCACTTGATTAGGTCTTTACTTTCCTTGAGCTTGAACTTTGCGTGTAGATATAGAATAGTCTTGATTCTTTGTTCCTTCATGCTTTGTGAACAATTAATGTGGTTGTCTGCCGTTGTGACAACTCGTATTTTCAGGTCATTCTCAAAACATTATTCATGCTTCATCATTTATCGTTTATCGTAAATTAGGTTTACGAGTATCAAATTCACGTAACCGTAATGGTTTAGCTGTGAATTTATGATCATATCATCGAGGACATTTCATATAGACTAAGTTTAGTCTACATATCATTAACATCATTGTCATCATATTAGTTCATGCATGGTTTTTCATTTTACATTAACCGTATAATCACATATTAAATAAACGTTATCGCGTAATTGATTATTTTGAACAATTGATCCGTTACTTCCAAAAATTATCCCGATATATTTTTATACTCATATTAAGATTATAAAAATAATATTATTAGTTTACCCAGTGTTTTAAATTTATTTTGTATATAAATTGTTATATTTATATAATTACGACGGTTTTCTTAAATACTACACGATTATTATTATTTCACTCAAATTTTGCAAGAAATGTATTTTTATAATTTTTATGATCTCAATATATTTTATCTTGACCCGTTAAAAGTTATTTTTATCTAACGCTACCCTAAATACTCAAATGTGTATACAAGTTATCACTTAATCTCAATTAACTTAACAGGATATTACATAATACATAATAAAAAAAATATATATTTAAAGATGACTAATACCCCCTTGTCGACACAAAGGGGTGAGTCATTGAATTTTTGCCAAAATATCTTCTAGTGTATAATGTAATATACACTAATACAAACACATTCACTTCATTTTTCAAAGAAAGATCAAAACCATCTCTTCCTTTCTCTCTTGCTAGAACCGGCCAACCAAGGGACCAAGAAGGAGATTAGATTTTTTTCTCTAATCAAGTTTTATTAACTCTAGTATCACTCTTGTTTAAGGTTTTGCAATATAAACCTTGGGTGATTAGGAAAAATCCATTGTCCATAAACCTCATCAAGTTACTTGTAAGCTTTTCATATTCATAATCATATTTCATATTCATTTTCATGGTCATTTCATTTTATTTGAGAAAACATGCAAGTCTCATGAGGTTTATACCACTTTTTCATTGATTTTAAGAGTTATGTATATATAAGTCATCCTATAATTACTCCTTGTTATATATTATTTTTGGTGATTTCTAGGAACCCATGACACCCTAAGAAGGTGTATGGTAGGACTAGAATAGCTTCGGAGTTGTTTTGAATGGGTTAGAATAGGTTTGGCGCGAGAAAAACTCATTTCGACAAGTTTGCAAAAGGGTCTGTCCTTATTTTAAAAATCTGGAAAATCCGACAGTGGATAAAAATTTTTGGTCTAGATATTTAGAAAATATATTTTAAAACGAAACCGTGGCCGCTTGAACGGATTAAAACGGAGCTATAACGAAGAAGTTATGAATTTTTCAAGTTGGCGACGAAAACTATAATTTTCTGGAAATTTCAGCATGTATTGCTTATTTTGTACGAGTCAAAAATGAAGCTTGGGCGTTGTAAATTATGTCGACTTGTCAAAAATATGTTAGTATACTTTGATACAAAGCTAAGGACCTTTAAAACGTAGAAAACGGATTTGTAACGATTAAATTATACACGTTTTCACAAAGTTGCCGTAACTTTATTATATAAGAAAAACTATATTATTTCTAATAGACAAGTATTACGGCAAAACTAGAGACCATGTTGAAGGTTGTTTTTAACATTGATGTAGAACTTTTTATAAAGTGATGTCTTCTAATAAAAGTAAGTTCGCCAAGTATATTTTTCAAAATGCCCGACCGTTTGATTAGCGGAGTTGTAATGAATTAATTACGTTTACTTAAACTTTGCCGAAAACCAACTTTAAACTATACTTTAGACTAAAGTACCATACTTAACTTATATTTTCCTTTGTGATCGAGACCTTTAGAAGGGAAACTTAAACACTAAAACTTTGAGATCATGATACGAGCTTTCCAAAAACCGTTGAGTTTGTTTCCTAACGCTCGACGTGCACCATTTTACGACTAGCCTTTAGAGGCCATTTTAGTCACTTTCATGGAAATTTCAACGACATTATTTTACGACGAAAAGTTATAATTTCATAATAAATCACTAAATGATTATCGTAGGATATCATTTCAACGTAAATACTTGTAAAGTATTTTATAACATGACGAGATGTCATAAACATATATTTCGACGATAAACAGTATTTTCAAACGTACAAGTGGTATAGATTACATGTGGATTTGCATGCACGACATTGTTTCATGATTTACATTAGAACATATCATTCATAATAGGTCACGGTCAGAGGTTGCGTCTCATTTCAGTATTGCCATTATATCATCATTATCATTGCAACAGGTGAGTTTTCATAGCCCCGATTTATTCAAGTTTTACTTTATTTCAAACCTACGGGGGAGAATACATTGCACATCATTTTTATTACGATACCAAGTATATTAAATTCATTTACATTGCTTAAGTTACCTCATGCCAATTGAATGTCCCCATTATATAACATGAACCGTTAATTCCGCAAGAAGCGAGGGTGAGTGGATAGATCTATCGAGGGTGAATCCTCCATCCGGGTTGGTGGATTCCAACTGGTTAAACGGATGCATTTCATTTAATATCATTATTTGAGTTGTTTGGCAAACACTCTGTTGGGGCGAACATCATGATCAGTCTAGTTTCGGTGTCATGGACTTATAGCAATTGTATTATTTTTGTGACGACATTGTGATACATAATTTATACTTGTGGTAGTCGTATTAAACATTTTACATGAACTCTATGAACTCACTCAACCTTTGTGTTGACACTTTTAGCAATGTATTTTCAGGTTATTAAGACATTCACTTCATGGCATGCATGTGGACATATCATAGAGTCGCGGTGACGACGCGTCTCACATGGGATTTATACACTTTAACAATATCGTTTGACTTGTACCAAACTTATTTTTCCGCACATAGTAACTTTCATTTGGGACCTATCTTTGTAACTCTGAATGTTTTTAATATGTCAAACGATGTTCTTTTCAAACGACACTTTAGGTCGTTCAATATAACTGTGATTGTGATGCTATGACAGTCAATCCCCAGGAATTCCATTCCGCTGCAGAACAGGTAATTTGGGGGTGTGACAGCCGTTGTCAACTTTGTTGGTTAGGTGTCTCCATGTCTTTCTCCACCATGCTCACACTTCTATTTGATTTTTAATTGCCAATGATGTAGTTCTCGAGTCTTTATACTTTGTAGATTCTTTGACATTGACGAAGAATCATCTTTAACTTTGTGTTGCCTTTGATTTTGATGAGAACTTTCATGTGTTGTTGGTATGAGCATGTGGAGAATCTGCACGATCTCTTCCTCCCGCGAGCATCCATAAGAAGAAAACATAAAACATGGGTTAGAAATAATCCAGCGCTATCAAGTTTGAATTTCGAGTGTGTTAACAACATAGTGTGAAAACACGTCTCTAATTCTCACCAAGGCCGTTCCTGAACTGGAGTCCCACAAGTGAGATAACGCGATGTACCGAAGTACACCTACAGTTCAGGTGAGTCGCCGAGGTACACCGAAGCATCACCCCATGACTGTAGACCGTTTGAGACACACTAAGCGTAATCCACGGAGAGTTACCAAAGTGACCTGCTGTCAGGGCTGCTTGATGTTGACCCTGGCAGGAGTTTCCATTCAATCATTGAAGATCACAGATGTGAAACTTCTCATAAATGTTCTGGCAGATTGCTAAGATCTGCGTAGGACTCTAGAATATATCACTTGTGTCCTAATTGATGAACAACAAGCGATGTCATGTCAAGTGTTCCTATGAGATCTTTTGATGAATATCGTGGCTCTAGACTCAATTAGTGCATTTTGGTTTTCCTGAGCGGAGACTAGGGAGAGGGCCTCCTTCTTCAATACCAACGATCTCTAAGAGAAATTCGATAGATTATGTAGGGTTCTTAGTGAGAATGAAACAAATCCCTTTTAAGAGGAATTGAGTGGCTAGAAGGTTTAGTGCAGTGCGTCACTGGGTCCATGACGTCTTTGTCTTCAATACCGGCGTCATCTAAGTGACAACCAGAAGCATATGTATTGAACCCGGTTTCTGCTCTAAGGTTGATTATGGAGGGCTATTTCTTTTCACCCTTTGTTTTACTTTTATTTTTAATTCTTCAACCCCTTCTTTCTCCTTTCTCACATTACTCCTTTTTTCAATCATTCCTAAGGACTTCTAATACTAACTATTTGTGATGTCCTTGGGTAGATCCCTCCGGCTCTGGCGGATCATAGGACGGATTTACCTATCCTTAGTCAACTTATAACTCCATGACTGTCCCATGTTGCCATAAAACCTTTTCTTGAAAATCTCTCAGAGTGTTTATGATTGAAAACATGTTTAAAACACTACGAGAGTTTTATATTTTCAGAAACACTCCCCCTTCACATGTGCTTATAAGTTTTGACAGAAATCTGCACATAGAGGGTAGAGTTCGCACTTTTTGAATTGATCGGCTCATGATAGACAATTCTGTTAGGAATTAGAAATTCCCGGTATTAAAGTGTCGGTCACCTCAAGTATATGTAATCGTTAGAAAGCTCGTAGTCGTAGTTCTTTTAAGTTAAGTAGTAATTTAGTTAAGTAACACCGTGGAGGACGGACGGGTCTTTACCCACTGTATGCCTGATCCACAGCCCAAAGTGTGGCGAGTTATGTAAGACTATAAATACTCTCTACCTTCCAAGGTAGAGAGTTGGAGCTCATAATAATATCTTTCACTTTCTCTCACTAAGTTCCCTAAACCTCTAACTTTCTCTCTCTAGAATTCCATCTATATGCTACTTTGTGTTATGGTTTGATGTGTATGTGAAAAGTTATATCTTACAATTGGTATCAAGAGCCATGGTTAGATCATATCTTGCACATCTTTGGATTTATAGTGGTTTTTAGGTGGTTTTTGAGTTTGAAAAAGTTTAGTGGTTTTTGCATCATTTGGTTGATCTCTTGTGTTAAAGTTTGAATTTTGTTGGTACTTTTATGTTTAGAATCATCAAAAGTGTTTAGGTTTTCATTTGGTAAGCTTGAATCATCTTGGTTGGGTTGTTTTTGGATTGAAAAGTGAAGTTTATTTGGTTTTTCAAGCTAGCGACTTAGCTCTCGGAATAGTTTCTTGGTAGCGACTTGCTTCACAGTTTTGTAGCGACTTACAGTGTTAAAGCTAGCGAGTTAGATCTAGCGAGTTAAAGGACAAGTAGTGGAATCTCCACTACGGGTAGCGACTTGTGGTAGCGACTTGGTCAGTAGCGAGTTGCTCTTTAGCGACTTGTGTTTCTAGCGACTTGTGTAGCGAATTGCTGCCAAAATTTGGTTAGCGACTTGGTCCGTAGCGAGTTACTACTTAGCGACTTGTTTCTCTGTTAGCGACTTGGGAGTCTAGCGACTTGGCTGTCTAGCGAATTAATTGGTAGCGACTTAGTGGATTTGTTTCTAGCGACTTAGAGCTTTATCATCTAGCGACTTGAGTGATTGTTTACGGTTTTCTCTTGATTTAGTAAAATCCCGTGAAAGAATCTATTTCCCGGTTTAATCATTGAGTTATAAAATCCCGTATAATCTGTTAACATGTCTACCAACGTCCCTACTGTCATCTCCACTGTTGCCGAGGATGTTCAAGCAGCTGGCTCAGATACTCGTCCACCCATGCTTGACAGAACTGACTACGACTCTTGGGCTCAACGAATCAGATTGTATTGCCTTGGAAAGGAAAATGGTGTCAACATTCTCAAATCCATTGATGAAGGACCATATCGAGTTGAGACGACTAGAGACATACTTGATACTAATGAAGATGGTACTCCTATTTACGGAATGGACAGACCTAAGATGTATGATGAGCTTGATGATAAGGAGAAAAAGAGATTTGATGCAGATATCAGGGCTTCAAACATTGTTCTTCAAGGTCTTCCTAAAGACATCTACAAGCTGATCAATCATAACACTGAAGCAAAGGCAGTTTGGGATAATGTTAAGATGCTTCTCTCAGGTTCAGAACTAACTGTGGAAGACAGAGAATCCCAACTCTATGACGAATTTGAGCACTTCAAGATGAAACCAGATGAGAGTGTCTATGAGTACTATGTGAGATTTCATAAGTTAGTGAATGACATGAGGAACATCAGAATGACTATGCCTAACATTCAGCTCAACTCAAAGTTTGTGAACAACATGAATCCCGAATGGCACAAGTTTGTCACAGCTGTGAAGCTCACTAAAGGATTGAAGAATACAAACTATGAGCAACTCTATGCCTTCCTCCTTCAGAATGAGAGACATGCCATGTTTGAAAAATTGATTCTCAATCAGTTCAAAACCAACCAGGGAGAGACAAGCTCGTCTAATGACTCAACAGCCTTCTACTCAAACATCGGAATCACAACCAAAGCATCACAAGTCATACCCTTGGGGAATGGTAATCACAAACTCATTCCTGATCCCATGTTCAAACAAGCTGATGCTGATGCACACGTGGGTAACATCATCAATCAACTAGCTCTTCTCATTAGTCAAAACATGAATTCTCTCCCACAAACCAACAACAACCTCAGAACTGCATCTAACCCACATAATCAAGCCACTGTTAAAGATGGAAGGATCGTGGTGCAACCAGTTCAGGAAAGACAGTATGATCAGGGAAGAGGTGGAGCTGGGAGAGGTTATGTTGGAAACCAGAATCGAGGAAGAAATGGTAACCAAGGTCAACCTAAGCCAATCAAATGCTATAACTGTGGTGGTGAAGGACACATTGCAAGGAACTGCACATCTCCAAAGCGTCCACAGAATGCTGATTACTTCAGAGATAAGATGTTGCTGGCACAAGCTCAGGACAATGGTGCTGCGTTGGATGAAGAGGAATTGCTGTTTCTTGCTGAGGGCAATGCCAAGACCTATGATGCAGATGTGGATGAGCAGCCTATTCAGGAGATAGGTCACAATCATCAGAACGCCTTTCAAGTCGCTGACTGTGATGCATACGACTCGGATGTAGATGATGGACCTACTGCACACACAATCTTTATGGCTAGCATCTCTCCAATGGTTTCTCCCAAGATCTCTTCTTCACCACAAGCTGGCCCATCCAAGGACAAACTCATCTCAGAGGTATTAAAGCTATACGATGATGCTGATGTGCAACAGATGCATGACAAAGTACAACCAACTGAAACTATTGAATCAAATATTGAAAATATGGGTAATATCAATATTGTCCCATACGATCAATACGTGAAACAAAGTGAAAGTGAAGTTGTACCAAGTGATGCATCTTCTGCAGTCAACAATGACTATGTCTTTGATGAATACACTGCATGTGCTCCTGATGATTCCATAATTTCTGAACTAAATGCCTATAAAGAACGTGTTGCTATTTATGAACAACGCGCTAAATTTGAGTTGACCACTCGTGAGCAGGAAATGGATGACCAAGTGCGTACAGTAATTAGAAAAAGTAATTTTAGAGAAGAAGTATTGAAACAAGAATTAAATTCTTTGCAAGAAAAACTTTCTAAAACAGCTAAGCAAAAACAAGAACTTCAAGAAAATGTGAAAATGCTTAAGCAAGAATTTAATGCAAAAGAATCAAAGCTCTTGAGAGATTTTTCTAATCTGAAAACTTTGAAAAACAAACTTGAAAACAAGTTGTACATGCAAGGAAACACCATTCAGACTGCTCACATGATCACTAAGCATAGAGTTCTAAGCGATAAGCATAGTGTTCCCATTATAGATAAACCCAACCCTGAGTATGGAAAGATAGCAAAAGCAGCTCAAAGTGTTATCTATGATGGAAATGAGATTCTTAAACCTAGACAAAAACCTAGTTGCATTGAGTGCACTGAGGATGACAAGAAATTAGATGAAGTCACTAGGGAGAAGATGAATAAGAAACTAAATGATCCTAAGTGCAAAGAGAAGAAAGTAATTATCACTCCCCATGACTACAAGAAGGAAAACTGGATTTCCTTGAACAAGTTTAAGACTCAGACATTGTTGACTCCCGAACAAGTCTTCTGGAAAATGGATTTAGATAAGCAGAAAGCTGAAAATATTGCAGTAACAAACCCTCCCCTTTGGAAAATGCCTAGAGCAACTGTGTATCCTCCTAACACACCAATGCATCT
The DNA here is from genome assembly GCA_019973895.1 of Chrysanthemum seticuspe. NCBI lineage: Eukaryota > Viridiplantae > Streptophyta > Magnoliopsida > Asterales > Asteraceae > Chrysanthemum > Chrysanthemum seticuspe. Next base: position 152,631,110 of record BPTQ01000009.1, read on the forward strand.
TGTTCCTAGAACAATTGCCACTAAAAGCAAGACCTTAATTAGCCAATACGTTATTTTTCAACTATTTGTTGATTTTGAGAAAACTTGCAAGAAAAGGATCACACCCACTGGCATAACTGAAGGAGAAAGGGGTTTTGAACAAATGAAAGAATGTTATTTAACTGAGGTCATGCCTTTCTTTAAACTTCTAAAAGATCACTTTGAGAGTCTTAAAAAGGGGATAGAAACAGATATTAAGGGAATGGAAAAGGAATTTGATGCAATAATAGTTGAAATTAGTGACTATGAGCGTGCACTAAAATATAATGAGATTGAGAGGAAGAACCTGCATACATTGAATGAGAATCTTATTACCGAATGTGTTGCTCAAGATGTCTTTTTCACTGCTTCAAATTGCTCTATTAATGCTTCCAAATTTCATGAACTATCTGTGGCCCTGAAAGTCTCCCATGATCGTGTCATTGAGCTTGAAAAAACCAATTCTAAACTAAATGAGAAAATTGAACTGGATGATCACGACAATTTGGTTAAACATTTTTCTAACCTAGAAGTTGAGTATTTTAATCTACAACTAAAATATCAACATCTCAAAGAAAATGTCAAAATTTCAAATATCAAGACATCTGCAGATGCTCCAGAGTTTGATGCAGTTTTTCAAATTAACAAACGAGATGAACAGATTCAAGCTCAGTGTAACACGATCAAAAAGTTGAAAGCCCAAATCTCTCAATTAATGGGTCAAACGAACAATATGACAGGCTCCCAAATGCCTCCTCCTTTAGATTCTCAGAATTCTCAAACGTTTCATCTTCAAAACCTAGTAAATGCTTTACAAAAGGAAAACGAAAGTTTCCTAGAAGAAAATGAAAAGGTTAAACGTCATTTCAATGAGTTATTTGAATCAATTAAAGTCACTCGTAACAAAAACAACGAACAAATAGCTTCATTGCAAAAGGAAATTGAGAATCTGAAGAGTCAGGTAAAAGGGAAAATGCCAATGACCAATGGGGAGAATGTTGTATCAAAGGTTCACTCTTGTAAGAAATATGCTTTATCTGTGACATATGTTCCCCCTCATCTAAGGAACAACAAACTTGCCATTCAAACATATTTCTCATCCCTTAAGGATTGCTTAGAATGCCTGCGTGAGATTGTTGAAGAGGATAAGCTAGAGAAACCTCATGATAATGCAATTGGACATGCATGCTTATATGCCAAACGATCTCAAGAAATCTTAGAATGTTTGATCACAATATGCCCAAAGACATTAGGTGAGAGAGTTAACCCTTTGATTCCATGCTCAATGCCTAAGGCCAAACATGACATGCACTCGATTCCCAATGGCTTGAATGTGAGGAGTAGTGTACCATTGAGTAGCTCAGATTCTAGATCTGTTAATGCTAGGAAAGTGAACTCAAATGTGCCTTCTAGGAGTACTAGTCTCAGTACCTCTAGTGTTAAGAAAGTGAACCTTAGCGCACCTGCTTGTAGTTCAGATCCCAGCACATCTAAACAGGTGGTGCAAAGAGTAGTAAAACAAACTAATGTTCCCATTCCCTCTACAGGAGTAATCAGTGACATTAAAGGGAGCAGGTCAAAGTCTCAAGACAATACAAGGAATGATAGGACCTCGCAAGCTAAGAATGTCTACTGGAAAAGAGTAGAAGAACAATCTAGGAACTTTACGTTTGAATCGAATAAAACGAATCGTGTTGATTCTAGTATTAGCCATAGGCGTACTGTAATTAATTCGAATTCTGATACTATTTGCAAACCTTGTACTGATGTCTGCTTGAATTCTGTTTCTAATCATGAATGTGGTGTTAATGTTCTGCCTAATGATGTTAATTGTCCAGTTAATATTGTTAATGCTAAAGTTCATGCTAGGAAGGCTAAGAGGCAAAAACGTAAGAAAGTTAGAAAACAGTGGAAACCCACAGGAAGAACATTCAGTAAAATAGGCTTTTATTGGACACCTGTTGGTCTTAAGACTAATCAGATAATGCCCACTAGAAAATGGATGCCTACTGGTAGAACTATTCCCTTAAGAAGTGATCACACTGTGAACAGGGCTAATACTGACACTAGTACTGCATCTATTCACATCGATTCCATTGCCTCACTTTCTGATATGAATTCTTCTATTTCTGATGTGGGTGTTCCAAACATTGTTACTAACCAAATGGAACCCATTCTTGCATGGGGATCCAAATTATCCAGTTATCCATTCTTGTCTGTGTTCAACTGCAGATCGTTCAAATCGTTCTGTGGTACCTGGACTCAGGCTGTTCCAAGCATATGACTGGAGACCGGTCGCGGCTCATGAACTTCGTGAGCAAATTCATCGGGACTGTTAGATTTGGTGATGATCATTTCGGTGCTATTATGGGTTATGGAGATTATGTCGTTGGTGATAGTGTCATCTCTAGAGTGTATTATGTGGAAGGTTTAGGTCATAATCTGTTCTCTGTTGGTCAATTCTGTGATTCTGATCTAGAAGTAGCCTTCAGAAAACATACCTGCTTTGTTAGAGATCTTAATGGTAAGGAACTGTTAAAAGAAACTCGTGGCTCAAACCTTTACACCATCTCTATCGATGACATGATGAGGGCCTCTCCAATCTGCTTGTTATCTAAGGCTTCAAAAACAAAGTCATGGTTATGGCATCGTCGTCTCAATCACTTGAACTTCGGCACCATCAACGATCTTTCCAGAAAGGACTTAGTTGTAGGTTTACCTAGACTAAAGTATGAAAAGGATCATCTTTGTTCAGCTTGTCAATTGGGAAAAAGCAAGAAGTATGCCCATAAACCCAAACCTACTAACTCTGTCACATAAGTTCTTCATATGCTTCATATGGATTTATGTGGACCAATGAGGGTGCAGAACATCTTTGGGAAGAAATATGTGTTAGTTGTGGTTGATGATTACTCTAGATTCACCTGGGTCAAGTTCTTAAGGACAAAGGATGAAACTCCGGATATCATCATCAAACTCATCAAACAGCTGCAGGTTCGACTTAACAAAACTGTCAGAATTATCAGAACAGACAATGGAACTGAGTTTGTCAACAAACAACTTAGTGAATTCTATGAAAGCGTTGGAATCAGCCATCAAAGAAGTGTTCCACGAACTCCACAACAGAACGGTGTAGTTGAAAGACGAAATCGTACCCTTGTTGAAGCTGCTAGAACAATGCTGATCTACTCAAAGGTTTCAATGTTTCTCTGGTCTGAAGCAATCGCCACTGCATGCTACACACAAAATCGTTCCCTGATTCACACCTCTCATGGAAAAACTCCATATGAACTTGTCCACAACAGAAAACCTAATCTATCTTTCCTTCGTGTGTTTGGTGCCTTGTGCTATCCAACTAATGAGGGTCAAGACTTGGGCAAACTTAGGGCTAAAGCTGACATTGGAGTATTTGTAGGATATGCACCAAACAAAAAGGGATACCGAATCTACAACAAAAGAACCCGAAATATCATGGAAACAATTCACGTTACGTTTGATGAGCTGACCGGTCAAATGGCTCCTGGACACTCCAGCTCAAGACCCGCACTTCAAAACAGTCCTATTGGTTCATCCCTTGTTCCAAACTCCTCTCAAGAAACTCCATATGTACCTCCATCTGAAGATGATGTAAAGAAATTGTTTGATCCCATGTTTGATGAACTGTATGAGTCTACTACTAATGAGGTGCTGATCCCTTCAACAGAGGATGCTCATATTCCAGTGAATGAAGTCAATCCATCAGTCTCAATATCTGTAAGTCAAGAAGCACCTGCTGCTGATCCTTCAGTCTCATCAACAAATCATCATTCTTCAAATGTACATCATGGAAATGTTTCTGGCATCAATGATGAAGTTAATCCCTTTGCGACTCCTGAAGATGCTCCATTTGAAAACATATTTGCTCCTCCTGAATCATCATCAGAACCATCTTCTTCAGGAGACATCGACTCAGCTACCTCAGTTCCTCAACAAATGCCACATGAACACCTCAGAAAATGGACTCACGATCATCCATTAGACAACATCATTGGAAATCCCTCTCGTCCTGTATCAACCCGGAAGCAACTCGCAACCGATGCCTTATGGTGCTTCTTCAACTCCGTACTATCTAAGATCGAACCAAAAGATGTTAAAACTGCTATGAATGAAGATAGCTGGTTCAATGCTATGCAAGATGAAATTCATGAGTTTGATCGTCTTGATGTATGGGAGTTAGTACCTGCTCCAGACTGTGCTATGATTATAGCTCTAAAATGGATCTTCAAAGTAAAACTTGATGAGCATGGTGATGTGTTGAAGAACAAGGCTCGATTAGTTGCTAAAGGATATCGTCAAGAGGAGGGTATAGACTTTGAAGAATCTTTTGCTCCAGTTGCTCGAATCGAGGCAATCAGAATCTTTCTGGCCAATGCTGCTAGTAAGAACATGGTAGTTTATCAGATGGATGTAAAGACGGCATTTCTAAACGGAGATCTTAAAGAAGTCGTCTACGTCAGCCAACCTGAAGGATTTGTGAATCAAGAGCATCCTACTCACGTTTATCGTTTGAAGAAAGCTCTTTACGGTTTAAAGCAAGCTCCAAGGGCATGGTATGATACACTGTCAAAGTTTCTTCTATCAACCGGATTCATCAAAGGAGCAGTTGATCCTACATTGTTCACCAGGAAGTCAGGCAAACATTTGATTCATGTTCAAATTTATGTTGATGATATTATTTTTGCCTCGACTGACCCAATGGAATGTGATCGTTTTTCTAATGAAATGAGTTCAAAGTTTCAAATTTCAATGATGGGACAAATGTCATTTTTCTTGGGATTACAAATTTCACAAAGTCCCGGAGGCATTTTCATAAATCAATCTAAATATGCAACAGAGATTTTAAAGAAATTTGGATTTGATTCAAGTGACCCTGTTGACACCCCCATGATTGATCGAACCAAACTAGATGAGGATCACTCAGGGATCATGATTGACCAAACGAAATATCGTAGTATGATTGGATCCCTGATGTATCTCACTGCTAGTAGACCAGACATCTTGTTCGCTGTTTGCATGTGTGCTAGATACCAGGCTAAGCCTACTAAAAAGCACCTTGAAGCAGTTAAACGGGTCTTTCGGTATCTCCAAGGAACCATCAATATGGGACTATGGTACCCGAAGGACACCGGTATGTCACTAACGGCCTATGCAGATGCTGATCATGCAGGTTGTCAAGATACTCGTCGAAGTACGTCAGGAGGTGCTCAGTTTTTGGGTGATAAGCTTGTGAGCTGGTCCTCAAAGAAGCAAATGAGTACTTCTATTTCCTCTACAGAGGCTGAATACATAGCCATGTCATCTTGTTGTGCTCAAATCTTATGGATGAGATCTCAATTATCTGACTATGGCTTTGAATTCAACAAAATCCCTCTGTACTGTGATAATAAAAGTGCTATTGCTCTCTCATGCAACAACGTTCAACACTCAAGAGCAAAGCATATCGACATTCGACATCATTTCATCAGGGAACAAGTGGAAAAGGGTGTGGTGGAACTATATTTTGTGAGGTCTGAATATCAGTTAGCAGACATCTTCACCAAAGCTCTTCCAAGAGAACGTTTTGAGTTTATTCTTCCACGACTTGGTTTGAAAAGCCTTCAACCAGAAACTCTCAAACGTTTTCAGGAGGAAGACGAGGAGTAAAGGTCTATCTTTATCTATCTCTTGTAAATAGTTATTTGAAAAACAAAATACAAAATTATAAAACCCTCAAAAATCAAATAGAAAAATATAAATCTTTCAAAATCCATAAAAAATTTGAAAAATTCGAAAAATCTTCAAAAAAAAAAAAAAAAAAAAAAAAAAAAAAAAATTATTGTCATTTTGTCTTGTTTCTCTCGGTTCGATAATATCTACGGTCTTTGTGTTGTCATTCAAAGAATGAAACGGGACTTTAGATGTTGTTCGAATTCTTAAAAAAAAAAAAAAAAAAAAAAAAAAAAAATCAAAAAATCAAAAATTATTTTTGGGAGAAAGAGAAATGGTTTATTGTCATTTTCAGGAAATAACCCGGTTTTAAAAGAAAGAACAGAGCCATGTTTTACCATGTTTTCAAATTCCATGCTCTGATTCTTTAAACATTTATCTGCTGAAAACCAAATGCTTTGAAAAATAACTCGATCTCTATTTTTGATAATCATCTGGACTTATTTGTCAAAATCTCTATCACTCAATCAACAACCTATGTCATTGATTGAGGGGGAGAATGATTTCAATTAAATTAAAAAGTTATTTGGCATTAAATTGTTTTTCAAAAGATATACATGCATGTTTTATAAATGGAGTTTAGAGTCTCAAAATCCGATCCGTATCAGTTAAAACACTCTCACAATCAAGTCACAATTCTCCTTAAAAGCTTTCAAAATCAATTTAAATCTATACGAGATCACAAATCTCAAATGATTTGATAATTGTGATCGGGGGAGAATGTGTGATTTAAATTAGATTTAAACTGATAATTAGGTAAATGGTTATAAACGGATGTACATGCTATCCTGCCCACATGTGACAAACGATTTCAAATTTTCAATGCACATGTTGAGGGGGAGCATCTATCTTAAACCTTTGATTTGAAACGTGATCATTCATCCCAATGTGCAGGTTCCCTCTAGTATGTGCAAAACTCTTTTCTAACCTCAAGGCACATATTGAGGGGGAGCAAATTTATGGAAACCTCATCCTTCCCGGAAATGCTATACTCACTTGATCTGTTGAGGGAAGTGATGTTGATATCTTTTAGAAAATGGTAATCAAAAGAAGTTAATTCTTTCTCTTGCCTCCGTGTGCAAAACATTTTCAAATACTTGATGCACATGTTGAGGGGGAGTTCTCGTTCTAAAAATATCAAAAACAACTCAGGTACAAAAAGCTTTGATAATATATCACAAGTATCTGAATTGATTTTCAAATGGTTTTCAATTGGATCCAATGGCAGATGAACAATACCAAATTGACCGACCAACTTTACTTTATGTACGGTGATATAAGGATGATAAGGTTAGGTATTGGTTCCCATGATCCGCCAGAACCGGAGGGATCTACCCAGGGACAATCCACTAGTTAGTGTAGAAGTCCTTAGGTATGATGATAAAAGGAGAAAAATGAGATAAGGGAAGAGTGCGGACTAAGACTGAGCTAGTACTGGAATAAACCCAACAAGGTTCTAGTTATGAAGTCTCGGTAAGCACTGAAGTGGTTGAAGAATTAAAAAGAATTGAATGAGAAAAGGGTGAAAACAAATAGCCCTCCATTTATTCAACCTTAGGGCAGAAACCGGGTTCAATTCATATGCTACTGATGGTAACATCGGTATTGAAGACAAGACGTCATGGACCCAGTGACGCACTGCACTTCAACTTTCCAAACTACTCAAGTTCCTCTTAAAAGGACTTGTTTCATTCTCACGGGGAACCGACATTATCTATCGACTTTCTCTTAGAGATGGTTGATATTGAAGAAGGAGACCCTGTCCCTAGTCTCCGGCATAGGATCCAAATATGCACAAATTGAGTCTAGAGCCACGAGATCATCAATAAATCTCATTAGGACACTTTCAATGAAGACTCTCTGTTTCACACAATGTGGAAAGAGAGATTATATCTTGAGTCCTACGCTTTATCCTTGTGGTATTGCCAGAACATCTGAGTGATGTGTTTACATATTCACAATGAAGATGGAAAGCCTTCTGGAGCCAACATCAAACAAGCTCCTGGTAGGTGGCATGTGAGATCTATTATATAGACCAACCATGTGACAACTGAACAGAAACAATGGGGCGATTCAATCTCTTGAATCAAACCTGGTTCAGGTTATGGATTGACGGATACCTTTGAAAAACCGGTCTTTGTGCTTAAATACTCTTTTCTTTAGCACATCGACTGTGTACTCATTTTTCAAACCAAAAGGTATTTTTATGATTGATAATTGATTTTCAATAAAACCTTCGTTGTATTGCAAAAACAATTTCTATTGAGCAATACACGATTGTTTTTCAAATCTCTTTTCATCAATCAGTGGACTTAAAATTCGCTGGTTCACTCACTCCGTGTTGTCTTCTTTGAGATGTTCCGGTTTGAGAACAGCTAGAACAGCTGCGAAACCCTGTCAAGGAAATTCTTCGGAATTATACCTGATCACAGGTAGTACTTGTACTGATCAACGGGGAACCGTGGGCCGTGTACCTCAATTCAACGAAAGTGATCAAAGACACTTTCGTGTGTTTTATTGCTAACTGTTGTATGCAGGTACTCCCGACGTTTGCAGCTGATCAGAATGGAGCGGTCAATCCATAGCCGCATGCTCACTTAACACATTCAACTTAAAGAAATCATGATTAGTGCATCAATGACTCTGATATTTTCACACCAAGCTTCTGCTACGCTGCTGCCAATATCATGAATCAACTAAAGCTTCCGCTACTCTGATGAGAAGATTTCATGATCCAGAATGTGAGCATGTCGGTCCCAAAGTCACAACATCACAAAATACCAACACCACAAAGGATGTGTCAGAGATTGTTGATAGCTGATGATCTCCAAAGATGGCTCAAACTTATCATCACGTGGATCAGTAAAAGACCTCCACTTGGAATAACCAAACATGCAATGTGAAGAATCAATGACTACGAGCTTAGGAGCAAAGGACTACATCAAGAATGCAAGATCAATTGTTAATGTATTATCTATTTGTATTCTATGTAATTTTGGTACATGATTGAGGTGACCTCCCTTAGGGGGAGATTGTTAGGAATTAGAAATTCCCGGTATTAAAGTGTCGGTCACCTCAAGTATATGTAATCGTTAGAAAGCTCGTAGTCGTAGTTCTTTTAAGTTAAGTAGTAATTTAGTTAAGTAACACCGTGGAGGACGGACGGGTCTTTACCCACTGTATGCCTGATCCACAGCCCAAAGTGTGGCGAGTTATGTAAGACTATAAATACTCTCTACCTTCCAAGGTAGAGAGTTGGAGCTCATAATAATATCTTTCACTTTCTCTCACTAAGTTCCCTAAACCTCTAACTTTCTCTCTCTAGAATTCCATCTATATGCTACTTTGTGTTATGGTTTGATGTGTATGTGAAAAGTTATATCTTACAAATTCCCCATGAGACACGGTTACGTTGCTTAGTTAGAGAGTTCCATTGTCAGTTTTTAGGTGACAACTAGCTTTAATAACTACCTTGAAGTTGTAAACACTTCTTGAAAAGAAGGTTAGACCTATGAAAGTGCATGTCTATCACGAGTTTCTCGAAGTGGTACATTTACTGACTTTGATTCCTCGTCAATTCAATGGTTTCAACTGAGTCGAGCTCTTTTGAGATTTAAACATCGATCATTAAGCTTTTTTTTATCACATTTCAATCACGTCTTCTCCCCCTCAAAAATAGCATATTCGTGGTATTTTTGATATCAACGGATTAAACATCATTTTTAGAATCTGATCTGCGCAAAACCGTCAAGTCTAAAAGACTTAAAACAGCTTAAACACAAATACAATTAAGATCAGAGAATATAGGGGATTCCCGGGTCGTTATGTCCCACGGAGACTCAATGGTGTGTTAAACACTTGATCAGACGATAGAATGATCACTAATGATAGCGATCAGAAAGGATTTGGATAGGATAATTATACTACAGAAAAAGGTTAATAAATAAAAGCGACTTAAATGCAAATTAAGAAAATTAAAAAGATAAAAGATATTAAATAAACGCTATCACTATATTTAAAGTGATGAACGTTTAAAATTTAAAACTAAAAACTTACGTTTAAATAAAAATTACGTAAACGTACTAAATAAAAAGTGAAACTTATACAATATAGATCCTAAAAATATGAAAAATACATTTTTACAAACCTAATAATATAAGAAAATTATTAGAAAAGGAAAATTATTTTTAACACTATTTATTTAATTATTATTAATTAAAAACTATTTTAAACTATTTATAAATACTCTAAAATAGAAGAAAATACAAAATAAGGCTAGAAAAATAAACTTAAGACTTAGAAAAACCTAAAATATGATAAAACTAATTTTAAAACTGAAAATATATTTTTTAGACTTTTTATGTATTTATTATTAATTTAAAACTATTTAAAACTAATTAAAATTATTAAAAATACCAAATAAAAGGAGAAAAATAGGGAAAAATACTTTTTAAGCTTTTTACATTTATCTAAACTTAAGAAAATTGAAAAATTATTTTTTTGAACTTTTTCTTAATTATTTGTATGTAAAGCTAATTAAAAAGGATTAAAAACTAATTTAAATTAAGAAAAATAGCAAAATAACTTAGAAAAATCTGAAAATTTAAGGAAAACTCTAAAATAATACTAGGAAGCTAGGAAAAATGGAAAAACATGGGCTTGTGTGGAAGGATTTGAAACTGAAGTGGAAGAGCTTATTGAAATAAGCACTTTATCTAGCAAATGGAGTCCAAAAGCTACCCAACTGTTACACAAGCTATAATAAGCTAAATTAACCAAAATGCAATGAGTTTCAACAGGTTCTAACCACTGATAAGCTAGCTGAACAGATATGGCTTATTGAGCTAATATGCTCAAAACAGTGGTGAGGGGGGCAACTTTTAGCTTATGCACAGGATTCAAAATAAGCTGGAAATGAAAAGCACTAGCTGGATCCTACACTAGACCTAGGTGAGATTGTCTAACCCAAAAATCAGACATGGATAAGCTCTTGAGAGCCCTGTGCACAAGCTGCACAAACTGAGAAAAATTCTCAGTGTTAACTGACAGTGAGCAGGGGAGATGGGTCCAAGTTCATGGGCTTGTTTGAAGCTTATAGAAAAATTATAAAATTCCACAAAAATGCAGATAAGTAAGAGTACCAATTGAACTTTCTAAAATGCCAAATTTCACTTGATAAGTCCAAAAAATGAGCTTAATAAAATTCCTTGTAGTTGGCTGAAAAACAGCTTTTGTCAAATTTGACTTTTGAAGCAAATGTGAAAGTTTGACTATTATGAAGTTTGATCTAAATCTTTGAACTGAAAATGATATATTATGATGAATTAAGACTGAATCAAGCTAGATTAATGATTTCTAAACACAAAATAAGATGTTGCACTTTTAAAACTCCAACAGTGAGCAAGTGAAAAAGATTTAAAGGAACTATTGACTTTCTGTGATGTTGCAGACCTAACCAAGACTCAATTGAGCATATTTATACTAAACAAACATGAAACAATAAAGATCAACCACTGAGCTAGCTTCTGTTGCAGCTTAAGACTCAAATCCAAACACTCCCTATTTAACTGTTTTACAAATTAAAATAGACTAATCTTTGATCCAACTGGTTCCAATGATTAAACTGAGTTACTATGACCTAGTTACACCTATATAAGCAAGTCTACACTAGTGATGACCACAATTACTCAACCAAGCATAAAATGCAACATTTGATTGAAAATGTAAAATTTAGACAAATACTCACAAGAGGTCCAGTTGGTGTTGCAGGCTAGTCCACATCCAAAACCAACCTAAACTAGTCTAAATAAACCCAACTTCACCACTGCATCTCCTTTTATCCAATACCAAGACCCATTGAGCTTCCAGTTGACTTTCGTTGACCATCACTCAAAATTACTTGGAATGGAATTTTGAACTTATAAAAAGGTTTAAATAGCTTAAATAAACAAGAGTGAGTTTAAGATTAAGCTTATAGGAGTTTATAAATGAGAGTTGCAAAATGAGATTTTTAACAGTAACACAAAACATAACTTTTAGCTAAACTTGAGAATTGATTATTAAAACTGATTACAAAGATAAAGAAGCTTAATTGTGTTACATAAAAGATGAAATTACAACATTTGAGCTTAACACTAAAACACTAAGTTAAAAACGACATTAAGAAAAAAATGTAAAACTAACTACTGCCTTCTAGCCTCTCTCTCTTCCTCTTTTATACTCCCAAGCAGCTTCCACTTGTACTCTGAATAGATCCCACATCAATTTTGGACCATTGGATGACTAGATGCAATTTTAGCCATTTGATCATTTTGGCGCCAAAAAGGACTTTAGCAGTTTTGGTTGAGTAAATGGAGTAAAGGATCATTAAATGGAATTTGGCTCTTTGGTGAGGTGGAGGGGACATGGAGGGTGAGAAATGAGGTGGAAGGATGGTTGTGTTGAGTGATTGCAGGGTAGCAGGTGAAGGGGAAGAAAAAAATGGCGCCAATGGGTGGTTTGGTTGACTTGTTTTGACTGGGCAGAGATATTAATAATAGGGGGTTCAAAATTACATATGACAGGGGGTCCAATGTTAGGCAAGGGTCCAATTGTTTATTGACAAGTCCAAAAAGGTTTTAAGGTAATAATAAACAAGGACTAGATGTGTAAATTCTGAAATTTGAGGGGTTTAGGCTGCCAATTCAGAAAAGTTATTCCAAGGACCAAAAGTGACATTCTCAAAAAGTACAAGGACCAATGTTGCCATTTTCACATTTTCCAGGGGCCATTTCTGCCAAATCTTAAACTTGAAGGACCAATTTGTAATTTTCTCAAAACTTTTTATATTTTTCACCAAAGGACTAAATTTGACAACTTATGATTTTAAAAGGACCTTTGGTGATTTATCTTTTGAAATTTTGGCTCAGGGACTATTTTTGACATCTTTTGAAACTTGGGGGACTGAAACTGCAATTTTTGCAAATTTGATATGTTTTTCATCTGATTTTGATATTTTTGCATTTAAAACACATAAAACACTGATTTGTGATATTTTCATCATTTTGATGCATTTTTGAGTGTTTTCAGATGATTTTGCAGTTTAGATTATACAAAAATGATGAGTATTTAGAGACTCATCAATCCCCCACACTGAGATATTGCTAGTCCCTAGCAATGATTTGAGAAAACATAATGGATTTTAATCTCTTTACCAAAAGCCATTACTTCTGGAGTAGCCAAATGTTTTAGTTCAAGTAAGAACCATGGTACACCGATAACCATGTGATTTTGAGCAAACCACCAGCTTTCAACGGATTTGATTTTGTCTTTACCAGAAGCCGTACCCTTCTGGACTAGCCAACTCTTAGATAAATTATCAATATTATCTTTGGTGAGTCGATTACCAATTATGGATTTTCCACTGCCTTTACCACAAGCCATAACCTTGCAGGCTAGCCAACTCATTATCTTTTGAGGATGATGGGGAGCTGAAGAACCATACAATTTTGGGCAAATTGCAAGCCATATAAACTGATTTGAGAAATCTTTACCAAGATCCGTTTGCTCCTGGATTAGCCAATCCTTTTGTCTTACAGACATGGCGGACTGATAACCAAATGAGAAAGTGTCAAACACTTACTCCAAAAAAAAATTTTGGCCAAAAACGGGGGAATTGGGTAGATAATATATGAAATTCGTGAGAATTCCCCCCCACACTTAGAAATGAATATTACCCTCAATATTCAATGTACCGGCGGTTATGCCGAAACAAAGAACGTTAAAGGGAAATATTACGGCCATTATTTAGAAGAAGATTTTTTTTTTTTTTTTTTTTTTTAAGATATATGTATATATATAACATGTGGGGCATCACCCCCACACTTAAGTGGTAGAAAGGGGTAAGAAGACAGAAATATGGGTGAAAACCCATATGGTGTGTGCTACTGTTTTTGGTTACCGAGTCGCTAGCTTGACTCGACCCCGAATTCATTGGTTCATGGGGAAGCAAGTGGAAGAAACAATCTCCATCGGACTTTCATTCAAAATGTTTGGACAAACATTTGAAGCACGTGAAAGTTCCACACCGATGAGATATAGAGAGAAAGACAGACCCGGCTCACAGATGGTAAACGAAAATGCCGGGGTCAAAGATAGTGTCCTCACTCCCGAAGGAGTGAAGAAGAGAGGAAGTCACTGAGTAAGTGAAGAAAAGAAGGAAGATCATGATAACAATCATAACTAGATCTTCTTCCTCGGGATTAAGTGCAGTTGCACTTATTTGGATTTTATTGGTTGAGCTCTTAGGGTTGGAAGGCATCTCGGGAGGGAGGGTGGTAAGATTTGTCATAACTATGCAAATTGAGATTCTCTCCCCCCGATCATGATTTTTGCCATCCACGCAATCATACTCCAGCGGAGATATGATATGAGAGAGTTCACCGGCGAACTCCTCATGAAGAATATACGGAGGTGGGACATGTGCGGTACTTCGTGGGCTATAAATATGCACCTCGTCCATTATAGTCTCCGTGTCAGACTCATCACTATCAAAGATTGGATTAACTGAATTTAGAGTAAATTCAGAATCGAATTCGAATAAGGGATTAGTGATAGTCGTATTAACTGTTGTGGAAACAACATGGTCAACATCCTCTTCTAAGTTGACGATCTCGGAATGTGGAAGTAATGCATCAATAAATTCTATGTCTTTAGAATATAAAGAATCGGCATCACTATAATCACTGTCAAAATCTGAGAAAGTCTCAACAAGATCATTTGTAAGAGGAGAAAACACATCACACTCTTTATCAAGAATTCCCTCAGACTCACTTGGGATCGGGATAAGGTTCTCAACATTCGATGATTCCGTTTCCGGAATAGTGCTAAGAAGCTCATCCCCCATGTTTAGAGAGTGAGTGGGAATATCAGGTGTGATAACAACAGACTGAGGGAGATTAGAAGGACTAGCATACATATGTTTAATGCTTAACATTTGTTCTTCTGCTAGTAATTCCATCATAGTCTTTTCTCCCTGATGGATCATGGAAGGAGTCTCAACTGATGAACTTGATGAACTGTTATAAAATTGTAAGATATCAAGGATATCTTCATCATCATCGTCATCAGGAATGAAACGGAATCGAGAGCTAGATTTGGCGGCTTTTTCTATTGCAATTGATTCCCTAATAGATTGTTCAAAGGCAATTTGGGAATCTAATTTAGCAGCCCGCTCTTCGGCTAACAACACTTCCATTGATTTTTCATTTGGATTATCATGGGAGTGTTTAGGTTCCTTCAAATCTTTCACTAAATCCAAAAGATCAAGGAGAAGATTTTGAGGAAGTGAATCAGGCTGGTACTGTAGAGGTTGGTCATGATATGAAGAGCCGTAATCGTTACAAGGAAATGGGTTCCCTGTTTGACAATCCGAGCTAGAGTGAGGACCTCCACAATACTCACAACAATAGAACTGATGTGGCTGTGAGTGGTATGTGTTGTAGTCATAATTGGTATCAGGAACCTGCTCATAGACAAGCGTGTTTACTGATTGACAATCAGAACTGGAGTGTGAACCACCACAGTACTCACAACAGTAAAACTGTTGAGTATCACAGTGTGGTAGCTGATGGAATGAATCAGTCGTGTTATGGTAGGAATAGGGATCTTGGTTATAGACAGACCCGTTTCCTGATTCCACCACGCTACAACTGGGGCAATTGCCACCATTATAAGGACCACCACACCATTGACAACCAAGAGGGTGAGGATAAGACATAGAAAGAATCAAAGGTTAACAGAGGGGTAGGGATGAAGAATCAAAGATGTGAGAGGGTAAAGATAAATATTTTTGGTGTTTTTGAAAAACATGATGATAAAAACAAAGAAATGAAAATATTTTTGGCGTTTTTAACACTTTAGGAAAAGTGTTAATGAACTTTTTGGAT
This sequence comes from Chrysanthemum seticuspe, assembly GCA_019973895.1. Taxonomy (NCBI): domain Eukaryota; kingdom Viridiplantae; phylum Streptophyta; class Magnoliopsida; order Asterales; family Asteraceae; genus Chrysanthemum; species Chrysanthemum seticuspe. The sequence goes on from BPTQ01000009.1 coordinate 152,646,799, forward strand.
TTTTAATAACTTTACAAAAAAACTTTTTACAAAAGATGGGGTATGTGCAAGAATGGGTCTGAAAATGGCTAAACACACGCTAAAGCCTCCCCGGCAGCGGCGCCAAAATTTTAATCTGCGCAAAACCGTCAAGTCTAAAAGACTTAAAACAGCTTAAACACAAATACAATTAAGATCAGAGAATATAGGGGATTCCCGGGTCGTTATGTCCCACGGAGACTCAATGGTGTGTTAAACACTTGATCAGACGATAGAATGATCACTAATGATAGCGATCAGAAAGGATTTGGATAGGATAATTATACTACAGAAAAAGGTTAATAAATAAAAGCGACTTAAATGCAAATTAAGAAAATTAAAAAGATAAAAGATATTAAATAAACGCTATCACTATATTTAAAGTGATGAACGTTTAAAATTTAAAACTAAAAACTTACGTTTAAATAAAAATTACGTAAACGTACTAAATAAAAAGTGAAACTTATACAATATAGATCCTAAAAATATGAAAAATACATTTTTACAAACCTAATAATATAAGAAAATTATTAGAAAAGGAAAATTATTTTTAACACTATTTATTTAATTATTATTAATTAAAAACTATTTTAAACTATTTATAAATACTCTAAAATAGAAGAAAATACAAAATAAGGCTAGAAAAATAAACTTAAGACTTAGAAAAACCTAAAATATGATAAAACTAATTTTAAAACTGAAAATATATTTTTTAGACTTTTTATGTATTTATTATTAATTTAAAACTATTTAAAACTAATTAAAATTATTAAAAATACCAAATAAAAGGAGAAAAATAGGGAAAAATACTTTTTAAGCTTTTTACATTTATCTAAACTTAAGAAAATTGAAAAATTATTTTTTTGAACTTTTTCTTAATTATTTGTATGTAAAGCTAATTAAAAAGGATTAAAAACTAATTTAAATTAAGAAAAATAGCAAAATAACTTAGAAAAATCTGAAAATTTAAGGAAAACTCTAAAATAATACTAGGAAGCTAGGAAAAATGGAAAAACATGGGCTTGTGTGGAAGGATTTGAAACTGAAGTGGAAGAGCTTATTGAAATAAGCACTTTATCTAGCAAATGGAGTCCAAAAGCTACCCAACTGTTACACAAGCTATAATAAGCTAAATTAACCAAAATGCAATGAGTTTCAACAGGTTCTAACCACTGATAAGCTAGCTGAACAGATATGGCTTATTGAGCTAATATGCTCAAAACAGTGGTGAGGGGGGCAACTTTTAGCTTATGCACAGGATTCAAAATAAGCTGGAAATGAAAAGCACTAGCTGGATCCTACACTAGACCTAGGTGAGATTGTCTAACCCAAAAATCAGACATGGATAAGCTCTTGAGAGCCCTGTGCACAAGCTGCACAAACTGAGAAAAATTCTCAGTGTTAACTGACAGTGAGCAGGGGAGATGGGTCCAAGTTCATGGGCTTGTTTGAAGCTTATAGAAAAATTATAAAATTCCACAAAAATGCAGATAAGTAAGAGTACCAATTGAACTTTCTAAAATGCCAAATTTCACTTGATAAGTCCAAAAAATGAGCTTAATAAAATTCCTTGTAGTTGGCTGAAAAACAGCTTTTGTCAAATTTGACTTTTGAAGCAAATGTGAAAGTTTGACTATTATGAAGTTTGATCTAAATCTTTGAACTGAAAATGATATATTATGATGAATTAAGACTGAATCAAGCTAGATTAATGATTTCTAAACACAAAATAAGATGTTGCACTTTTAAAACTCCAACAGTGAGCAAGTGAAAAAGATTTAAAGGAACTATTGACTTTCTGTGATGTTGCAGACCTAACCAAGACTCAATTGAGCATATTTATACTAAACAAACATGAAACAATAAAGATCAACCACTGAGCTAGCTTCTGTTGCAGCTTAAGACTCAAATCCAAACACTCCCTATTTAACTGTTTTACAAATTAAAATAGACTAATCTTTGATCCAACTGGTTCCAATGATTAAATTGAGTTACTATGACCTAGTTACACCTATATAAGCAAGTCTACACTAGTGATGACCACAATTACTCAACCAAGCATAAAATGCAACATTTGATTGAAAATGTAAAATTTAGACAAATACTCACAAGAGGTCCAGTTGGTGTTGCAGGCTAGTCCACATCCAAAACCAACCTAAACTAGTGTAAATAAACCCAACTTCACCACTGCATCTCCTTTTATCCAATACCAAGACCCATTGAGCTTCCAGTTGACTTTCGTTGACCATCACTCAAAATTACTTGGAATGGAATTTTGAACTTATAAAAAGGTTTAAATAGCTTAAATAAACAAGAGTGAGTTTAAGATTAAGCTTATAGGAGTTTATAAATGAGAGTTGCAAAATGAGATTTTTAACAGTAACACAAAACATAACTTTTAGCTAAACTTGAGAATTGATTATTAAAACTGATTACAAAGATAAAGAAGCTTAATTGTGTTACATAAAAGATGAAATTACAACATTTGAGCTTAACACTAAAACACTAAGTTAAAAACGACATTAAGAAAAAAATGTAAAACTAACTACTGCCTTCTAGCCTCTCTCTCTTCCTCTTTTATACTCCCAAGCAGCTTCCACTTGTACTCTGAATAGATCCCACATCAATTTTGGACCATTGGATGACTAGATGCAATTTTAGCCATTTGATCATTTTGGCGCCAAAAAGGACTTTAGCAGTTTTGGTTGAGTAAATGGAGTAAAGGATCATTAAATGGAATTTGGCTCTTTGGTGAGGTGGATGGGACATGGAGGGTGAGAAATGAGGTGGAAGGATGGTTGTGTTGAGTGATTGCAGGGTAGCAGGTGAAGGGGAAGAAAAAAATGGCGCCAATGGGTGGTTTGGTTGACTTGTTTTGACTGGGCAGAGATATTAATAATAGGGGGTTCAAAATTACATATGACAGGGGGTCCAATGTTAGGCAAGGGTCCAATTGTTTATTGACTAGTCCAAAAAGGTTTTAAGGTAATAATAAACAAGGACTAGATGTGTAAATTCTGAAATTTGAGGGGTTTAGGCTGCCAATTCAGAAAAGTTATTCCAAGGACCAAAAGTGACATTCTCAAAAAGTACAAGGACCAATGTTGCCATTTTCACATTTTCCAGGGGCCATTTCTGCCAAATCTTAAACTTGAAGGACCAATTTGTAATTTTCTCAAAACTTTTTATATTTTTCACCAAAGGACTAAATTTGACAACTTATGATTTTAAAAGGACCTTTGGTGATTTATCTTTTGAAATTTTGGCTCAGGGACTATTTTTGACAATTTTTGAAACTTGGGGGACTAAAACTGCAATTTTTGCAAATTTGATACGTTTTTCATCTGATTTTGATATTTTTGCATTTAAAACACATAAAACACTGATTTGTGATATTTTCATCATTTTGATGCATTTTTGAGTGTTTTCAGATGATTTTGCAGTTTAGATTATACAAAAATGATGAGTATTTAGAGACTCATCAGAATCTTTTGGGGAGACAAACGGATTTGATTTAAGCATGAATTTGGAACATTTTGGTTTTATACTCCCCCTATAATAAAGCATAATCAATTAAAGGGTTTTAGAGGGAGTTATCTTGAGCACAAAATATTTTGAAAGATTTTGAAAATCTTTTTGAACAATCTTGAAAAGGTGCTCAAGATGATGATGATTTCTCACCAGTTTTAAATGTAGTGCACTGAAGCGTACACTAGATTTTTCTTTAAAAACACGAGTTTTGATTTGAAAATAATCAAAAGTCATCATTTTAGTCCGGGTTTCGTACCGAAGTATACGAAAGCCATTTTTGAAGAAATTGTTTAGAAACGACATGTTTTAGAAAACATTTAAAGAACTCTCGCTCAAGCATCTGTATATGTCCGTATCATTGTTGAATGACATTTCTAGAAACGTACAGAATATCGATTATACGAGAGACATGTCGTGAGAAGAATATTTTTGGATTTTTGATTTTCTATTGTTTTTGTATTTTTTGAAAGTTTTATATTTTTATATTTTGCTTTTGTTGGTTTTTCAAATTTTGTATTTTGTTTTTCAAAAATATTTACAGCGAAGCTTTTTGGAAAATCATTTTCAAGAAGATTCGAGAAGACGTTCTAACTCCTAAGGGGTTAGGCTTCGCATTCCAATTCGTCGAACTAAATCATCAAACCTTTCTTTTGGAAGGGCTTTAGTAAATAGATCGGCGAGTTGGTAATCTGTCTTCACGAAAAATAATTCAACAGTACCTTCTTCCATGTGTTCTTTTATGAAGTGATAGCGTACTCTTATATGCTTGGTCTTTGAGTGATGAACAGGATTGCATGAGATGGCTACGGCACTTTTCGAGTCACAATACATAGGTATTTTATCGAAAGTAAAGCCATAATCTGTGAGTTGTGTTCTCATCCATAGAACTTGAGCACAACACGCAGATAGAGACACATACTCAGCTTCAGCGGTTGAAAGTGCAATGCAATCTTGTTTCTTTGAAGACCATCTGACTAACTTTTCACCCAAAAATTGTGCTCCTCCTGATGTACTTTTTGCTATAACTTGATCACCTGCGTGGTCCGCATCTGAAAAGGCAATTAGATCTGTTAGGAATTGGAAATTCCATAAGTAAAGTGTCGGTCACCCCAAATATTATCTAGCATAAGTTAGCTCGTAGACATATCATTAGTTACGTTATTTATCAGTTTATTAGTTAGTTTGTAGCGTAGTTTAGTTTAGAGCAACACCGTGGAGGAAGGACGGGTCTTTACCCACTGTATACTTGATCCACAGTCCGATAGGAGGACGGTATGTTTGTAACTATAAAAACCCCTTCCATCCATGGAAGGGGTGGTGCTTCATTCATAATCTAACCTTTTACATTCGAGAACCAAGTCTCCAGCAAGAACACCCTCTCTATCTACTTTCTCTCTCTAATGGCAAACATGTATTTTGATCATCCAAGACCACCCGAATCATCAACACAATAATATTATCGATCCTACAATTGGTACCAGAGCCAAGGTTGTTGTGTTTCTTTGATTTGTGTGGTTTTTCACCATGGTTATTTTGTTTTATTGATTAATGTGGCTCGAATTATTGTTCCAAAAAAAAAATCTTTTATCATCTTTTGGTCATGGTTTTAACAGTTTTTAAACATGTTTGTTTGGTCTAAATATGTCTGGTTTATCATGTTTGTGTCACATTTGTGTCAATATCTATCTTGGGTCAAATGTTCCTTGTCCAAACTGTCTTTTTGAGTCTATTCTTTGTATCAAGATTATATCAGTAGTATATTCGTGGGTTTTCTGGTCCGTCTTTTTATCAGTCAAACGGGTAAAAGATGCAGTTTTTGTCACATTTTTTTGGGTTTGTTTGAATATCGTCGGATTTTGGCTGGAAAGCTCATCGGAAAAGTCAAAAGTCTTAACTCATGCTTCCTAGCAACTTGGTTATCAAGTTAGCGACTTGTTCAGTGTCCAGATACATTGTACCTCATTCTTAGCGACTTTGGTAGTGAGTTGTGTGACCAAAAACAAACCTAGCGACTTGTTATTAAACAAGGTTGCATGTTGTGTAGCGACTTGTGCGTTGTTGACTATTGAGTCAACAGCTGTAGCGACTTGTCTATGATCAAGTAGCGACTTATCTGGATAAACAAAGTAGCTACTTGACTCAATACTAGGCTAGCGACTTGATAGAAGAAAGGTAGAAGAAGATATTGACCAAGACCTCAACAACAATATATAAACTGAAAACAAGACTCGACCAAGACCAACACATACCTAATACCAAATAAAATGACTAGAACTCAGTCTCGACATCAGTCCATTCTTAGAGCAATGAAATCTATTTGTCACAAGGCTTCAACATATTCGACTCAAATGGATCTTTAAACCTAAACACTAAACCTAATTCAACCGGTCATAACTCAACAGCCTACACCATCCGTACAACTCCAATCATCCAAGACCTAAAACGTTAATGAGAAAAAAATTCATCACAAGATCTCAGAAAAGTCCAACTGTGTAATCTTTTAAAGATTTTGTTTGTTGAACTTATGTCCTCATAGATCCTTTAGAAGTCTTCACTTCTATTTTAATATTCGAAGTGAAAGTAAGAGCTAAAACAAAAATGTTTTACTCCTCCTTCCTTTCGGTTAAACTCAAATAAAAAACGAGTCATCTACAAAACCTTACCCGAGATCTCTTTGTGAGACCTTGAAGCCGAAAAGAGTTAGTAGTTCTCTATTCTTCAATGAATATAATAGCTGGAACTGATGACATGATAAGGGTATTGTTATGCTTGTGTTTGCAATTATTCGGATTGATGATGAATGATGGTGATAGATGCTTTGATTTGAGTTTGATGAGTGGAGAGGATACGTTTGGGGGCGGAGTAAACATAAGACGGAGTATGTGTTTAGGGTTAGTGATAAATGACCTAATTTTTAGGCTATGTCACTTTAATAACTGGATGTTGTATATCAGTATGGATCGGATGTTGTATGTTTGGTATCATGTTGGGCTGGATCCGATGTGTATTGTTATAAACATGATTTGGGCCTCATCGTGTCTATCACCCATATTAGTTCTTAGCTATGGACTTGTGATACTTGGATTAAAGTGTATGATGACATGGGCTGACTCAATGTGGTTTGTGATTTGATATCCGTATATTATGACTATTATAGTTATAATGATTTGCGGTATTTTTTATGGTATAACTTTTCACGAGGAATACGGATTCACGACTTGAGCTATTATTTGATTAAAATGACTTCGAGGTTCTTGACCGGCATTACTTTGGAATTGATGTGACCGTTCAAACGGCTTTACTTGAACGTTAGACTTGAATGATTGGAATGACTTTCATAAATCAGACCTTGATTTTTGCATATAACCAATTTTGGGCCGTTCACATGATTGGTCGTTTGGGCTTCTCACATATTGGATTTTTTATGAGTTGATATATGATGAGATTTGATGGTGAGATTCAAAATCCGGGTTGATACTTTGGTATATACATTTTCGCTAACGATACTATGTCACGGTTTAAATAGATATGTGAACGAAGTTGACTTCGGGGTTGATTATTCGGTATCTCTTATCTGGGTTTGAAGTGAAGTTTTCCGGGCGCGTTTACTTATTTCATCTTCTTTCTTTCTACCCTTCCACGAAGATGACTTGTTTGGGCGTTTATTGAGTGTGATTAAGACTTGGTCATTTAATTACGGTTGTGATTCTTTCTCGCTTAACTCACAATGTAACTATCACTTCGGTGTCTCACTCAGTTGAGAATGTCAAGAGGTTTTGTACATTGGGTACACCGTTTCTTGTTCACGAGGATTACTACAAGTTTAAGTAACAAATCTAGGGAATTCTACTTCATGATCAAATTTGGTATATCGAGTTTACTTCTCCATGTGGTCACTACAATAGCCGACAGAATGCGTGAATGATGTGTTTACCAAGGTGTTGATTGGATGGTTGTTGATGTTATTGATGTTGGAGATTGAACCGTTGATGAACCGCTGCATGTTCCCTTAAAACAGATATTCACCGAAACCAAAGTTGTCATAACACATTCAAGCTGACTTTGTTTAGGGTTTTGTCTTGATTTTGTAAAATCCAGAGAAAGAACCTATTTCTCGGTTTGAATCATAGACTTGTAAAATCCCGTGACAATGGAAACATCCTGGTAACAGTAAACTGCATTTCCGGATCTATCTTACGGTTTATTCTTGGTTTTGTAAAATCCCGCGAAAGAAACTATTTCTCGGTTTAAATTATAGAATTGTAAAATCTCGTTATGATGGAACCATCTTGGAAAAAGGAAAGCGTATCTCGGGGTCTTCTGATGCTGGTGTTACGGGTTCTGTTTCGAAGAAGGGATAAAAAGGTGTACTTCATAAATTGGATGTGTGTTTGGATATTCGTCATGGCAGTTTGGTTATTGCTTGGTTTTACGGGGTTCTGTGCTTTTAACCATGCTCGGGATGAAAACCATTATCATAGTTCACTTTAAACGTCAAAGGAGGCTAGAATTGAGCTCTTAATCAGAAGATGTGACAACGGAGTTAATTCACTATTATTTATTTGAGGTTGAAGTGAATTATCACGGGCGAGTGTACTTAGTATCTGAAGGTATCGGGGATGGATAGATGAAGATTCTTCATGATCCTTGTTCAAGCTTATTACCAAAAGCGAAGACTTGGAAATCTAGTTATTGTTGGGTGACTTTTACCTTTTCTTTTACCACTTGGGGGAATTGGGCTCTTATCACCTCAAAATAACTATCACTTTAAGGAGTTACGTTGTAGTGCTCAGTGTCACATTCAATTGTGGATTTTCAAGAGGTAAAGTACGCCTATTACTTGATGGTTGGTTGGATGAAGAGTATAGAGTACTTAGAAAGTACTTAGAGATGCTAATGGAAATCTGAACCGCTCTTTGTTACATATGTGCAAGTTTAAGTCACGAGTTCGGGTTAGCTTACTTCAGAGTCAAATTCATCATATTGGGTTATCTCCATCAGTTGTCACTGCAAAGAGCCTACTGAATGTTAATGGTGATGATTACATGTTCTACTAAGAGAGTTGAAAAGAGAGAGATTATGACGTCTGTTCACATCAGTTCAGGCCTCGTACTCCAAAGAAAAGAAATGTGTACGTTTCAGTGCGCATTATCTTCCGAAGAAGAGAAATCTTCTTATGACGTATGAACACAACAGTTCATGCCTCGTACTCTAATGAAAAGAAATGTGTACGTTTCAGTGCGCATTATCTTTGGAAGAAGAGAAATCTTCTTATGACGTATGAACACAACAGTTCATGCCTCGTTCGCTAAAGAAAAGAAAGGTGTACGTGTCAGTGCGCTTTATCTTCTGAAGAAGAGAAATCTTCTTATTATGACCATTCTCACCAACATGCTTCATGCTTTTTCCATACGCTTTTAATCATCAAGTGAACCGGGCTACTGTTGATTGTTTTCTGATTCCACTTTCTCAACTATAATGACGATGGCGACATCCTGTGCTAATTTTGCGGGGGAGAAGTGTGAATAGAATACATTTGGATGATGTTCACTTGTTTAATCAAGAATGGCATCTTCGTATGCAATTCTTGAGGGGGAGAAGAAGTGTGAATTTTTTGCATTGTTGATTGATATTTGAGAATATAAATGGTCATACGGCTCTAAACTCATGTAAGAACCAAGCTTCTTCTTATAGGGTCATCTTTACATGGATTTTTTCTCTTCTAAGAGCCGTTGGTTGACATCTTCACTCGGATTGATGAGTTTATCGACAAAGTGCTTCCGGTTAATGCTTCACGTATACATCAACATGATGATTCCGAACAATCTCTCTGTTCTTGTTTGATGTGATTGGTAGCTTGGTGTTACCATCTTGTGTGTTCGTTGCGGCCTGATTGCTAATTTCCTTGATGAACATCTTTCTATTCTTGTTTGATTGGGAGGGATTTTAGTTAAGGGGATTTGCAAGATGTAAGTTAATTGGGATGCTTTTTGGTGGGATGCTTTTTGGTGTGAGTTGAAGATGTTAACTATCTATTCCCCAACTGCACAATCTTGAAGAAGGTCGAGTCTACAGTCTGTTCTACATTTTCTGCTACATGTTAGAAGACTAAAGACGAGTTGCATTTAACGATCTAAAGACTTCTTCTTAATCTGGGCATTTATCAAACATATTGTCGGTTTAGGGGAGAGCACTAATTGGGAGAATGTTATAAGTCAGTTTCAATCCCCAATTAGACTTGCTCATATTCTTTAGCAGTGACTCCTCGAGACGTTGTTATTGACTATTTCACGTATTGGACATTTGACACAAGTTGATTACTTCGGAGTTAATCATTTATCACTTATTTGAGATTCAAGTTGACTTTCACAAAGGCGTGTTCTTATTTGATAACTTGCTCGGGCTTAAGAACTTGAGTTGAAGACTTGGTTTATCTAGTTACCAGCAGTCGAGGTGGATGGTTGAAGACCTGGTTAACTATCACTATTAGGAGTTACTTTGTTTTACTCAATGTCACATGCATATGATGGTGTGGATAATCGCAAGAGGTGTTAATGTCTCATACTTTGTTTGGGTAGTGAGTACTTAGAGATTTGCTTGAAGCATTGATTCTCTACACCGTTCTTCCATCATTAGGTGCAAGATTAAGATACAAATGTGGGGAAGTTGACTTCAGTTTCAAGTATGGTATATCGGGTTTTCTTCTTCAGTGGTCACTTCAAATTGTCTACATAAGGGTTGATAAAAATAGTCAGAGAGAGTCTTCAGCAAGTTGATTCTCACAAGAGTTCAAGTGTTCTTCTCAACAAATTTCTAGTATACGGGCTTATAATGATTTGATGACTCTGAGGTGTCAAAACCAGCAAGGGGGAAGGAGACAAGCATCTAAACGCGAGTAAACTTGATGAACTTAATTCTTCTAAGTGATTGAAGATATCCCGGGAAGACAAATGTCATGACCGCAGAGAAACTCAAGGTTTTACTCATCAAGGCGTTTAGTGTTAGTATTTCAACTACGTGGGGGAAGTGATGTTAGAGAAAGTTTCTGAAGATAAAAGAGGTACACTAGTGTGTGGTGATTTCGATGGTATCGCAATGATCAGGGGAGAGAGATTGTGTACATTGGGGATGCTCAGCTGTTTCACTTGAGTGCTTAATCAGTGATTCAGAGATATAATCACTTATTCCGAAGTTGACATCCGCAGAGATTGTCACCCGCAGAGATAATCAGTGACTTGGCCTGCTTCTTCAATGTTATCAGTTATTCATTCCTTGTGTATTGGTATACTTCGGATACTTGAGCTTCATACACGATCATCAGGGAAGAAAAATGTGAACATGGGGAGGTGTTTTCATTCCCCTCATGATGTGTATTCGGGAGAGCTCTTGGATATTGGTGTACTTCGGGTTCTTGACCTTCATAAACGATCATCAGGGAAGAAAAATGTGAACATGGGGAGGTGTTTTCATTCCTCTCATGATGTGTATTTGGGAGAGTTCTTGAGCATTATACAAAGAGGCTGACTGCATCAATTCAACTACTTGGGGGAATTATTCTCTTGACACCTTTTGGAATGGATCGCTTCAGACTTCAGTGAAAAAGAAATTTGAGAAGATTATTTATACGTGGGATGATACGTTGCTGTTGTTCTTGTTGATGATATAACCCCGAACGGAGAACCTCGATTATCGTTCTTTAAATGGAGCAGCGGGATAAATGATAATGGTGTGCTTCTTGGTGCACCTGGCTAATGGAAGCTTGAAAGAAAGCTTTGAATCTGCTCGGCTAAAGGTCTTTCGGTTTGGGGGGAAGCTGCCAAAGTCTCACTTTCAGATGGTTCAATTTCTTTCTTCTATGCAAGATCCTTGGAAGCTTTGGTGGTGAATGTTTAAGAGATGACGATTTCTATCTTCTACAACGGGGCTGCTCGATATCCTTATCTCGGTACTCGTATCATCATCTTCTTTTACTATATCATCTTCTCTATCTTTGTATATATTTTTTAAAAACCAAATACAAAAATATAAAACCAGCAAAACAAAATAGAAAAATATAAAATCATCAAAAAACCCATAAAAATTAGAAAATTTCACAAATACCAAAAATATGTTTTCCAAGACATGTCTTCTGGTATCGATAACATCTACGGTCTTAGAAATGTCATTCAATAATGGCACGGGACCATAGATGAAGTTCGAGCAGGAGGTGTAAATATTCTTTTTCAAAACATGTCACAAATCAAATGGCTTACGGTTATTAAATGGCTTGCAGTTACTTCAGACTGTAACCCGCTCTTCAAAATTATGGCTTGCTATTATTTCTGATAGCAACCATTTTTTCAAGAAAGGAAAGTGCTACGCTTAAACGATTTTCACAAAAATTCGTGCACTTATCCTAAAAACATAATGAGGAAAGTATGTCGAAGGACTGCTGTTCCTACTCAAATATTTTTCCGTCTAAAATTCTTCAGAAAAATATTTGTTTTAACTTAATGGTGGTAAATGAGTTGCTATTAAATCAATCAGTATCAGATTTTTCGTATTAATTTGCAAACTCAATCAATGACTTCTGCGCTTTTAAAACTTTTCAGAAAAATGAGTCATTGATTGAGGGGGAGAATGTTTTCAAATCTATATCATCTAACGGGCTTTCTTAATTATCCTAAATGCTTAAACTGAAAAATGATGTTAACCTACGTTGAAGGACTAGGTGCCTAGGATAAGATTGTTAGGATTAGATGATTAGAGTTTGATAAACACATTATTCCCATACCTGTTGTGATATGATTGATATATTGGATTGACTTTTATTAGTCGATTGCTGTTTGGATGATGTCGACCACCATATATTTGTATGTGTGTTCACTAACATATGCAGGTATATTGGTATAAAAGAATGTTCCCGATCCGGATCCCACAATTGAAGATGATTGGATGCCGAAAGGAAAGGGTAACTATATCTTGGGTTGACAAATGAAGAAACGGAGCTTAATTGGACTTCTATGGAGAGTTGGCATAAATGCAACGTAAGAGGTCTCACTTTATCAGCAGGTGGTTTTCTTCTAAGTGATTGAAGAAACGGAGCTTAATTTGACCTCAGTTGGCAGTCAAAATGCAACGTATGAAAGAAGTCTCACTGCATCAGCATACGGTTTTTCTTCCAAACCCTACAGCATCAACAGAAGCTTCTCAATCACCTAACGTATCTTTGTGAAGGATACCATTTTTAAACAATTTTCTAAAAACTTTGATTAAAATTGTTTTGAAAATGGAAAAATATTGTTTTTGAAAATTAATTGAACTAAATTTTGAAAATCACCGGACTTTTTTTTATCAAAACCAAAGTCACTCAATTATTGACTTCTGTCATGGATTGAGGGGGAGAGTGATTTCAAATTATATATTTTCAAACGATATTTCTTCATGAAAGTCCGTGTGTACGTTAAAATGTGGTGATCTAAAGATTTAATGTTATGTCATGGTATGATTTTCTTTAAAACTCAAAGATCTGTCAAAATGAAATTTTTTCTGTTCTTGTTTGATTGTGAAATTGTTTTATTTTACTTAAAGATCTCTTAAAAACTATCATACCTGACACTAACAATCTTTAATGTCTAAATCTGGTCCTTATCTGTCATTTTTCAAAATTAAATCTTGCCACGTCTTTCCTTAAAACTTTCTAAATGATTTAAATCAATCGGGTTCCAAAACCCTTATTGGTTTGAAATTTTTGATCAAGGGAGAGATCGTGATTTAAAATCTCAAATCTGTTTTAATGGAATCAGTTTTAGTCCTTTATAGGCACTCCTTCCTCCATGTGCCAAACGATTTCAAATACACAATGCACATGTTAAGGAGGAGGATTTATCCAAAAACAAGATAAGTATTAAAACCTGGCCACATATTCTCCCATGTTTTCCAAACCTGATTAAATCACTTGAGATCTAAAATCTCATAGGGTTTGATATTTTTGATCGGGGGAGAATTTGTGATTTAATAATGAAACTTGATATAAGATGATCGTTTTGATTTAATTGTGCAGGCTGCTCTCTCATATGTGCTAAACGCTTTCGAATCTCGAAGCACATATTGAGGGGGAGCAAATAAACTATCGAGGTACGAAAGCTTTTTAAAGTGATTTATAAAGTACCTTGATTGAGTCTTCAAATGGCTTCTTAATGGCTCTTGTGATTGTGGATGTGCTTCAAATTAACTCTTGCCTCTATGTGATAAAATGATTTCAAATATCCTATGCACATATTGAGGGGGAGAATTTACCAAAGAAAATCAATTGGCTTTTTCGTATGAAAATTGTGATCAAAGAAAATATTTCAAAGTCCTCTTGCCTCCTTGTGCTAAACAATTTCTAAATCATACGCACATGTTGAGGGGGAGGTTTTCTAAATGAACAAAACTATTAGGGTACAAAATGCTTTGATCTCACATCACAAGTACCTTGATTGTTTTTCCAAATGATTTTTCAATTGGTTTCAAGGAAGAATGAACTGTACCAAAAGACCAACCATTTTACTTTATGCATGGAGTTATAAGGATGGTGAGGTTAGGTACTTGTTCCCACGATCCGCCAGAACCGAGGGATCTTCCCAGGGACAATCCACTACATAGTGTAGAGTCCTTAGGAATATTGAAAATAGGAGAAAAATGAGAATATGGGAAGAGTGCGGACTGAGACAGAGCTAGTACTGGAACAAACCCAACAAGGTTCTAGTTATGAAGTCTCAGTAAGCACTGAAGGGGTTGAAGAATGAAAAAGAAATGAATGTGAAAAAGGGTGAAAAGAAATAGCCCTCCATAAATTCAACCTTAGGGCAGAAACTGGGTTCAATACATATGCTACTGGTTGTTACTAAGGTAACACCGGTATTGAAGACAAGACGTCATGGACCCAGTGACGCACTGCACTAAACTTCCCAAGCCACTCAAGTTCCTCTTAAAAGGGCTTGTTTCATTCTCACGGGGAACCGACATAATCTATCGACTTTCTCTTAGAGATTGTTGATATTGAAGAAGGAGACCCTCTCCCTAGTCTCTGGCACAGGAACCAAATATGCACAATTGAGTCTAGAGCCAAGAGATCATCCACAATATCTCGTTAGGACACTATTAATGAAGACTTGCTGTTTCACACAATGTGGAAAGTAAGATTATATATTAAGAGTCCTACGCATTATCCTTGTGGTATTGCCAGAACATCTGAGTGATATGTAAAGTATTCACAATGAAGATGGAAATCCTTCTAGAGCCAACATCAAACAAGCTCTTGGTGGGTGACATGTGAGATCTTCTCGTAAGATCAAACTTATGACAACTGGATAGAAACAATGGGGCGATTCAATCTTGAATCAACCTTGGTCCAGGAAATGAATTGACGAATACTTTTGGAAAAACCGTTCGATGTGCAAACCTTCTTTTCTCTAGCACGTCGAATGTGTATTCATTTTCAAACACAAAAAGTATCTCTGATTGAAAAATACTTTTAGAAAAACCGTTCGATGTGCGAATCTCTTCTTTTCACTAGCACATTGAATGTGTACTCATTCTCTAATACAAAAAGTATTTTGATTGAAAATTGATCTTTCTCATAAAACCTTCGTCGTATTGCAAAACTCTTTCTTCAAGCAATACACGATTGTTTTCCAAATCATTTTTCATCAATCAGTGAATCTCAATTCACTGGTTCACTCACTCCGTGTTGTCTTCTTTGAGACGTTCCGGTTTGAGAACAGCTAGAACAGCTGCGAAACCCTGTCAAGGAGATTCTTCAGGAACTCTACCTGATCATAGGCAGTACTTGTACTGATCAACGGGGAACCGTGGGCCGTGTACCTCAATTCAACGAAAGTGATCAAAGATACTTTCGTGCGCTTTATTGCTAACTGTCGTATGCAGGTACACCCCAACTATTGCAGCTGATCAGAATTGAGGAGTCAATCCAAAGCCGCATGCTCACAGCATCCACACTTAATTGAAGAAATCATGACTGGTGCATATCTACATAACCTGGCTCTGATATTTCATACTATGCTTCTGCTTCGCTGCTGCAAATATCATGAACCAGTAAGGCTTCCTCTACTCTGATAGAAAGATGTCATGATTCAAAAGTGTGAGCATGTCGGTCCGAAAGTCACAACTTCACATGATGGCAACACAATAAAGGGTGATCCAGAGATTTACTGTGGCTGATGATCTCAATGATAGCTCGAAGATCATCAAAGATGTGGATCAGTTCAAAGGCCTCCACTCAAAGTACAAAACTATGCGGACTTTGAAGAATCGCTACAAAAACACAAAGATTGTGAAAGTGAAGAATTCAAGTCTACGAGCTCAGAACAGAAGTCAAGAATAGAATGCTAGGATTCGAAATGTAAAACATGGGGTGACCTCCCTTAGGGGGAGATTGTTAGGAATTGGAAATTCCATAAGTAAAGTGTCGGTCACCCCAAATATTATCTAGCATAAGTTAGCTCGTAGACATATCATTAGTTACATTATTTATCAGTTTATTAGTTAGTTTGTAGCGTAGTATAGTTTCGAGCAACACCGTGGAGGAAGGACGGGTCTTTATCCACTGTATACCTGATCCACAGTCCGATAGGAGGACGGTATGTTTGTAACTATAAATACCCCTTCCATCCATGGAAGGGGTGGTGCTTCATTCATAATCTAACCTTTTACATTTGAGAACCAAGTCTCTAGCAAGAACACCCTCTCTATCTACTTTCTCTCTCTAATGGCAAACATGTATTTTGATCATCCAAGACCACCCGAATCATCAACACAATAATATTATCGATCCTACAAGATCAAATCCGAATTACTTCGGATACCAAAGTCCAATGTGAATGCATGTCTTCAGGTACCGAAAGATCCTTTTAACCTCTTTGAGGTGCAGTTCGGTAGGCTTTTCCTGAAACCGTGCTAATAAGCAAACAGCAAAATGAATATCGGGTCGACTAGCAGTGAGGTACATGAGAGAACCAATCATGCTCCGATATTTCTTCGGATCAATAGGTTTCCCAAATAAATCGGCTCCAATTTTTGGTGAAGTTACCATTGGTGTACCGACCGAGTCACAATTATCCATACCATGATTTTTCAAAATCTCAGTTGTATATTTTGCTTGATTAATAAAAATTCCACGTGGGGACTGATGTATTTGTAAACCAAGAAAAAACTTTAGTTCCCCCATCATGGACATTTTAAATTTGCTTTTCATGAGATTTTCAAAATGTTTTGCAAGATTCGGATTAGTGGACCCAAAAATGATGTCGTCCACGTAAATCTGAACAATCAAAATGTCATTTTTGCATTTTTGTGTAAACAAGGTAGGATCAACCGTTCCTTTGGTGAAATTGTTTAGAATCAGGAAAGAGGACAGTTCGTCATACCACGCTCTCGGAGCTTGTTTCAAGCCATAGATTGCCTTTTTGAGTTTGTAAACGTAGTCTGGATGTTCCATGTCTATGAAGCCTTCTGGCTGACTCACGTACACTTCTTCTTTCAGAGTTCCATTCAAGAATGCGGTCTTAATGTCCATCTGATAAACCGTGATGTTTTTGTGAGCTGCACAGGCTAAGAATATCCTGACTGCCTCAAGTCTGGCTACCGGCGTGAATGACTCTTCAAAGTCTATCCCTTCTTCCTGTATGTATCCTTTGGCCACGAGACGAGCTTTGTTGCGAATTACAGTCATCTCTTCATCCCTTTTGTTCTTCCATAACCATTTGAGATCAATGACGCGAATGTCAATTGGTCTTGGAACCAAATCCCAAGAGTCATGTAGACGGTATTGGAGAAGTTCCTACTACATCGCTTATATCCCAGCGTTATCTGCCATTGCCTCCCTAATGTTTTTCGGTTCAATGTTGCTAATTGAGCAAATGTAAATGCACAAGTCGCAATCGGTGGCAAGTTGGCGTCTCGTCTGAATTGGCCTTGAAGGTTCACCAATAATTTGTTCAATTGGGTGGTCTTTAGTCCACTTCAGAGTAGAAGGATACCGATGATTATATGTATGAGAGTTAGATGGTTCTAGTAAGCTTGAAGATGTATCAACTGATTCCGTAGCAACCGGGTTTTCAAATAAGTCTGCATCTAACGTTGCATCGTTATGGTTTTGTGAAGGTTCTTCTTGCAATGATATGTTTTGGTTTTGCTCATCAACTGCTGGTAAAACAGTTGTAAGAATAGGATTTGCAGAAGTCGATGTAGATGACGTTGATGGAGTTGGTGCATTGGTTTCGACCGTTGTAGATGCATCTTCTGTTGGTGGTGGTAGATGATTTTGAGCGGGTGCAGCGGAATGATGGTTTGATGCATTTGTCGAAGTTCCACCATAGTATTCATCGAACATTAACTCGAAGAATTTCTCCCATTCTTGTTCATGAGGTGTGGCAGCAAAAGTTGATGGAGCTCTTTGTTGTATGAGTCCTGAACTGATGTGTCCAGAAGTCTGCGGGTTTGGTGCGGGTTCTAGAGCGAGTCTCTCAGAAGCCATTTGTGAAATTTCGTCAAATTCACATTCACCGTCTCCATTATCTTCCTAGTTCTTCTGTTATGCACCCTGAATGCCCTCAAGTTTTCTGAGTATCCAATGAAGATTCCAATATCACCTTTAGCTTTCAGTTTTCCTAGATCTTCTCTGTCGTTCGTTGGATAGCACAAAGCGCCAAACACGTGAAGGTAAGAGATATCAGGTTTTCTGTTGTTCGCTAGCTCATATGGGGTTTTATTGAATCTTGGATGAATTAGGGATCGGTTCTGAGTGAAACAAGCAGTGGCAACAACATCAGCCCATAGAAATAACGGTGCACTAGAATAGATTAGCATTGTGCGAGCAGCTTCCACAAGAGTACGATTTCTTCTTTCTACTACCCCATTTTGCTGTGGAGTTCTAACAACTGATGTCTGATGTGTGATTCCAACATCTTCAAAATAAGCTCTTAACTCCTGATTAGTAAATTATGTACCGTTGTCTGTTCTTACTACCCTTATAGGAGCTTGAAGAAGTACTTGAATACATTTCAGGAAGGTGATGATGATGCCTGGTGCTTCGTATTTTGACCTCAGAAACTTAACCCATGTATATCTTGAATAGTCATCAACGATAACAAGAATATACTTTTTCCCATTAATGCTTTCAACTCTCATTGGGCCACATAAGTCCATGTGCAAAATATGCAACCTTGCTTCCGAACTAGGTACGGGTTTGGGTTTATATGATGCTCTTTTGCTTTTTCCTTGTTCGCATGATGGACTAAGTGATCTTTGGTGTATTTGAACTTTGGAAGTCCGTTGACGATGTTGTCTTTGGCCAGTTTGTTGATGGTGTCGAAATTGAGATGGGATAATCTTCTATGCCACAACCAGGACTTTGTTCCAGATGCTCGTGTCATAAGACATATTGGTGATGAAGAGGTCATTTTGTTTATGTCGATATCATACAAGTTTGATTATGATTCCCAGTTAAGAGATCAGTGCCATCCAAGTTTCTAACGAAGCAAGCATTTTTCCTAAAAGCAACCTCTAAATCTGCATCACAGAACTGCCTGACTGAAAACAAATTGTGTCCCAACCCTTCGACATAATAAACCCGAGTGATCAAATAATTTCTAAAAGGTAGATCTCCATAACCCATGATAGCTGCTACATGATCATTTCCAAAGCGTACGGTTCCCATGAATTTCCAGACGAAATTGATCATCAACTTCAGATTCCCGATCATGTGCTTGGAGCAACCCGAGTCGATGATTCAAAGACATATTTCGATAACCTGCCAAGAACAGAAGAAGAATATTTTGGAAACCATTTTGATTTTGGTTCCTTTAGGTTAGAGGTAAAATCCTGATCACACTCATAGAAGTTATCTACTGGGAAGACAGGTTCATCACTCATTCTACCATTATGGAGTGTGAAGGTTCTACCCGTTGGTTTCCAAATGTCATCCCTAAAGTAAGGACTATGCTTCCTATCAGTAGTGTAAAGCCTAAGCCTTGCCACTAGTCTTCCTATTCATTTAGCATAAGTTCGTTTTGGAACGTTCTTCTTAACAGGCTTATCATTCACATTCTTAGAAATACAATCATCTTGAACATTAATTAAAGATTTCTTGCAAGTTAAACAAATAGATTCAACACATTCATTAGACTTAGCAAGTTTGTTAGGAATTAGAAATTCCATAGTGAAGAGTCGGTCACCCCAAATATAATCTAGCATAAGTTAGCTCGTAGACATATCGTTATTTACTGTTTTATTAGTTAGTTATTTAGTTTAGAGCAACACCGTGGAGGAAGGAAGGGTCTTTACCCACTGTATGCCTGATCCACAGTCCGAAGGAGGACGTTTAGTTTGTAACTATATATACCCTCTACCTCCCAAGGTAGAGGGTTGGACCTTTCATTCATCTTAATCTAACCTTCTATGTTTTCTTTCACTTTCTCTCTCTAGAAAGGATCCCACTTTCTCTCTCTAAACTTTACATAATTCGAACCATATATTGTTATGTGATGTGTTTATGAAATCCAATATGTTACAATTGGTATCAAGAGCCATGGTTAGATCATATCGTGCACATCTTTGGATTTCTAGTGGTTTTTAGGTGGTTTTTGAGTTTGAAAAAGTTTAGTGGTTTGTGCATCATTTGGTTGATTTCTTGTGTTAAAGCTTGGATTTTGTTAGTACTTTTATGTTTAGAATCATCACAAGTGTTTAGGTTTTCATTTGGTAAGCTTGAATCATCTTGGTTGGATTGTTTTTGGATTGAAAAGTGATGTTTATGTGGTTTTTCTTGCTAGCGACTTGATATACGGATCTCTTTCTTCGTAGCGACTTGCTTCACAATTTTGTAGCGAGTTACAGTTTTGGAGCTAGCGACTTAGACCTAGCGATTAACAGTACAAGTAGTGGACTCTCCACTACGGGTAGCGACTTGGTGGTAGCGACTTGGTCTGTAGCGAGTTGCTCTTTAGCGACTTGAATCTTTAGCGACTTGAGTAGCGAATTGCTGCCACAATTTTGCTAGCGACTTGAGGCTTAGCGAATTACTACTTAGCGACTTGGTGCTTAGCGACTTGGTTCAAGTGTTATAGCGACTTGGTTGATTTTTACGAAGAAGAGGTTTGACCAAAGTTAACTTTTTACGTCAAAACTTCAAACGGCCATAACTTTTGATCCGTAACTCCGTTTTCAGCGAAATACCTGTCAAAACGACCGGAACAGGCTGAATATTGTTAGGATTCACAACGATGTCGTGAAACGAATTTTTAGAGGCCCAAATCCCCTCCGAAAGGAAGTTATTGAGGTTTTAAGTTTTTAGACCCAAAAATTCTCCGTAAAAACGTGCATCAACCAATCCAAATCTCAACCAATCAACATTTCAGCTTTTCCTACGAACAATCTAAAGCCCTATCACACAATCGTCTTTCATTGTATCGATCCATCAGTCATCTTAACACATTCCATTGGTCATTGCTTAACGGTTTGGTCTTGATTTTAGTAAAATCCTGCGAAAGATTTTATTTCTCGGTTTGAATCATAGACTTGTAAAATCCCGTGCATTCTACCACATCATGTCCTACTCTACTGACCCAGTGATTTCAGAAGTACTCAAACTGTATGATGCTGTAGACAACCATGAGAATATTAGCTATTCTGATCGAATACAGATGATGGAATCAATCAATGATGACTTGAGTTCTTCATGCTCTGAGTCCAATGAAAAAGAATTGCACCTGCTTGGACTACAGAATGCCATGCAAAAGGAAAGTAGCATTGAATCTTATCAACAACTTCACTCACACCTTATGTTACTCACACCGATTGGAATGGAACGAACATGCATTGCCCTTTTCCGTCAAGACTTATCAACATTAACGGGAACAGTACTATTGAACTTAGAACAATTGGAACAACAACTTGATAAAGAGAAGGTTCAAGAGGTTAGTTCCAGTGCTGCACTTCAAGTGATCCACAACCAATTTCAGTCATTCATCAGTGGGGAATTTACATCAGATTATGATCAAGACATGACTGAAATGTCTTTCAAGAGACACACTGGAATGGAAATTAGCGTGTTCATTGAGACATTCATACAACTCATGGATAATGTGGAGAAGTACATTGAGGAAGTTACACATAAAAATGAAAACGTGAATGAGTGTCAGGTGCAGTTGAGAGATAGTTGTGATAAGTTGGGTAATGTATCTGTTGAAGAATCGGGTGTTGCTGAATGCAGAATGTCAGAGTCAACATATAATGATGAGTCGGGTAAAGCACCAGATGATGGATCAGTTGGCACTGAATACAGAGGCTCAGAGATTGATAAGCTTGACACATCCAGCGGTCCAGTGTCTCTTGTTACACATGATGTGGATGCAGATATCAGACCAGAAATTGAGCAGGTGTCATGTAATGAGGTACCCTTTCCTGTTCAATATAGTGCATCTGCTAAAGTACTTAAACAAACTGATCATGATGCTGAACATGACTTTGTTAAATCTTCTATAACTGAGGCTGAGTCTGAGATTAAGTGTTTCAAAACAAACAATAAGGTTGATAAAAAGGCTTTTGATGAACTTTCAAACAAATTCTCAAATCTTGAAAAACATTGCATTTCACTTGAAATTGCGATACAAAGTAAAGAAGAAAGTTTCCAAATTAACAAACCATGTAAAAATCTGGAACTTCCTGAATTCCGTGAACTTTTTGAAATAAACACTTTGAAAGCTCAGCTTCAAGACAAAGAATCAACCATCAACAATTTGAAGAAACATATTTCTGGTATGCATGTGAAAAGTAATTTGGTTACAAGTAATTCTGATGTTAATGCTATTGATGATATTCAAATGAGAAATGATGAATTAGCTGTTTGTGTGGCCAAATTACTAAAGGAAAATGAGTCTTTGAGAAAGAATCACATAGAACTAAGTGACTCTGTCAAAGAAGCTAGAACTAAGTCAATGGAAACAAACTCTTTGATAGCAAAAATTGATGATCTCAAAGCTCAACTTCAGGAAAAGTGTTTCGCTATTGTTTCTTTAAAAAATGAGCTCAGAAAAACAACAGGGAATAGTGTGAACACTAAGTTTTCAAAACCATCAAACTTGGGGAAACCAGTTATTAGACAACCGAATGCGTTTAGATCTGAACGACCAAAATTTTCAAAAACGCGGTTTGCCTCCCAAGTTGATGCGAAACAAGTTTTGACAAAACCAGTCACTTCACCTCACTTTCCTAGGAAAATTGATATGAATGACTTGTATAAGAACTCTTATCTTGAAATGGCTAGAAAGAAGGCACATAATCGTAAAGATGGAATTTTAGGTGCAAGACCTAGGATGATGAATTCTTCAAAATTTCAAGGCACTACTAGTAGTTCTAAACCATTACCTAGGAACACTAATCTAAAGACTAGGGATTGGCGTACATCTAAGAGTAGTTGCGTTTCGATTAAAGCTATTCCCATAGCAGATCACTTTAAGAAATCTAGATCTATTTCTGAATCCAAACAAGCTGTTTGCTCAAAGTGTCTGAAATGTATCTTTAATGCTAATCATGATAAATGTTTCACAAAATCCCTGAAGAATGTAAATGCTCATGCAATGGTACAACCTGTTAAGTCTAGGATTCACACTAAGTCATCTACAGTGCATATGAAGCAAATGAAACCAAAAGCCTCACCTAGATGGTTACCAACTGCTAAATCTTTGGAAACTAGGAATAAGGATAAGTCTCTCACTATGCATAAGATGCCTAACAATCCTAGACCTTGCCATAAGTGGATACCATCTGGTAGAATTTTTAAGGATGCTAGACTTAGGTGGATACCTACAGGAAAGATGTTTACCAATAGCATTCTCAATGTTGACCGTGAAACCCCAAAGGGTTTGGATACTGATGTCACTAACCATAATATATGCAATCAAGTTTGTAATATTAGTGCAGGTAGTCCTTACTCAGTTGCAGATACTTCGATCCTTCAATACATGGACTGGCTTAAAGTATGGATAACAAAAGGATTGATATCTCATAATTCACGGGTTCTAGTTACTCAACATTGATATTCAATCGGCTATGACGTCTGCTCACATCAGTTCAGGCCTCGTACTTCATCATTATGGCGTCTGCAGATAACACTTCAGGCTGTCTCTTATACACAT